>JBBPBX010010488.1:0-24500 GCA_038048925.1 Garcialebias charrua
GTTCGCTACATGAGTGATTGACAGCACACAGTACTCGTTTCATCCAATCACAGCTCATAAACAAACATGTAGACACACGTCTTAACGTTAGCTTGCACAGCAGACCACAACTTCATAGACTCTTAAAAACAACTCAAACGCTACAATTTAACTTCCCAAAATGCTGAAACATGCGGCGCACATCTAGACAGGCCAACTTAGTCACGCTCAGTAACCCAGCACTGCAGCTGTTGAACAAACACGGACTCTCTCGGAGTCACTTCAAGGTCGGTTCCGTCCACGTTAAAGGAGCAGAACTCGGGTTTCACGAACCACTAACCGACACGTTCTAACAGTATATGCTGCTTCGACCTTCTTTAAAATGTAAAATACCACAACAGCAATCTTGTAGATGTTAAATTAGCTTCCAGGGCAGGCAGTTTGACTCGGCGATCAAACAACAAAGTTCTGTACCGGAGTGTGTGCTTGAACTGGGTCGAAGCCGAACCAGAACTCCCACAGACAACGGGCTGACAAAAACTTCACCTGAATGCTTCCAACAGCGTGTAACAGAGTTGAAACCAATAATAATTTCTCAGCTTTAAATGACAAAAACATGCAGAACCTGCTTGTATCGACACTTCCAGCCAAAATTATTATCCTCAGAGTTTAAAACTTGGATTCCATTATGCAAACATGACGTTACAAGTTCATGACTGAGACCACAGATTTATCAATAAACTTTCAGAAGCCGATACGAGGCCACCAGATGTAAGGGTTAAGGGGGTCAGTTTAATACTGACCTCCTTTTTACCTTAATTTACTTATTCAGATTGAATAGTAATTTCACGGATTCTCTTCTTTTTCAGTTTATTCAATATTTCTGTGATCTTTATGATGGATAAATAAACAGAGCCATTAAGTGACAATGGACACGTTAACTTAGTTTGATATGTCAAAGAGACACTATCATTTATTTAAAATAAATCAACTAAATTAACACCATTACACTTGATTGACATGATTTCACTTTCTTTCAATTCAAATACGTCAGCACACTTAAATTTAACACAACAGACATAAATATTAGATGTTAAGCATATTTAGTCTGTGGGCTCTTTAACTTAAAAAATATAGTTTCCAGCTTAGGTTGAGAGGGAAAAGAAATAGGAGGAAAGATTTAAGAAGGAAATTATCCTGAGCATGAGACCAGAGTGACACTTCTCCTCCGACTTCTGCTAAAATCCAAGTACGTTTTGTAAACAGCTCTTTTACCTTTCGACGACAGCCCGGTAAGAGGTGACACCAGCCTTCAGATGCACAGAGTCCTTAGTCCCAGCACGTCCAAAACTGGTTTTAGTTTACGTTTCAACGTCTCCTGGTTTTTGCGTTGGTCATCAGAGAATATGTCAGCTTCAGGCCTCTGACTTCAAGATAAACTTATTCCAAGAAGGAATAGACAAAGTTCTTGATCTTACGCTTGTTCGAAGTAGACTCATAACAGCCTGTTATCAGTCCTTAGCTGAAGACGCCGGTCGTTAGCTCTTGACCACACGTGTCCAGCTCTTGGGAAAGTTCACATCTCTTAGAAGTTTCCAGCAACTCTCTGAAGCCTTTAGCAAAAGCTTAGAACTAGTACTTAAGGAAGGACCAGTCGAGGAGTTCATTTGTCTTATCATACCCAAGGTTAAAGCCAGCAGCAGAGAGAAATGTTTAGGAAAAAAGACAGATAACGCTGGAGCCCTGCTCATGAGACTGTCTCTGAGTTTCTAAACAAAACCGTCCGGTCTCTGTGACCCGAAGGCTTCACCTTTAAACACAGCAGTGAACACAGTTTAACTCTTACAGAATGACACAGCTTAAAAGCACACATCATGAAAATGACAAAAGTTATTCTTTTGATCACATTAGAATAAAATCAAAGATAGAAATAGTCTCTTTTGGTGACTATATTTATCAGATTATAGCTAAATGAATGATTTTGTAGTAAATGTCTTGCTTTACTGAGTGGTCAGTAAAGGTCATCACTGGACAGTTCAAAAGTACACAGGTGTCTTAAAAGTGGACAAGGTCATGTCCACTACATATATATAATATACATATATATAATATACATATATATACACATATATATACACATATATAAGGTCATCAGAGACTCTACTTCCTCAGACGGCTGAGACGAGCCGGTCTGAGAAGCCCAGTCCTCACCTCGTTCTACAGGTGTGCAGTGGAGAGCGTCCTGTGCTCCAGCATCAACGTGTGGCATGGAGGCTGCACAGTTGCAGAGAGAAAAGCTCTGCAGAGAGTGGTGAAGGCTGCACAGAAGTCTGTGGGAGTCAGTCTCCCCACCATCACAGACATTTACACCTCCAGATGCAGAAAAAGAGCCACCTGCATCATGAAAGACCTCACTCACCCAGCACACTCACTCTTTGCACCACTCCCCTCGGGACGGAGGTTGAGGAGCATCAAATGTAGAACCACTAGACTGAGAAACAGCTTCTACCCTGAGGCTGTCAGACTCATGAATAAATAAATAATAAGAATAAACACTGCAAAATGTCACATCATACTGATACTGATCTGTTTCTTGTTGCTGCGTTCATCTGTGACCATCTGCTCATGTTCGTGCTGCTGTTTATAATGATGTTTTTCTACTACATTAGGGCTTAGTGTATTACTAGCTGATGTGATGTCTCTCTTAGTTAATCCTAGATGTTATTATTGTATTTCTCTTGCATTTGTTGTTGGATGTAACTGGGACCCTGTGTACATAATCTCGTTTTCAACACATGTACTACATGCGGTGCAAATGACAATAAATTCTCTCTGACTCTGACTCTGACTCTGATATATATATATATATATATATATATATATATATTATATATATATATATATATAATATATATAATATATATTATATATTATATATATAATATATATTATATATATTATATATATAATATATATATTATATATATATATATATACAGTTATATACAGGTGTCCCCGACTTACGAGCACACCGACATACGAGGTTCCGGACTTACGAGCTCACTAACGAACAGTAAATTTGTAAAGAACATACAAAAAATACAGCACTTTTATGTGTTTTTAGATGAAAGTGTGTTAGCTAACCGTTTGTAAACAAGTTTCTGAGCATGTTTATGAACTAGTATGAACGTTTGTGTTGAAAAACGAGTGTTCGTAGTAGCGCTAGCATAAATTTTCCGACTTACGACCGAAAATCCGGACTTACGAGAACACGTGTTTCGTGTTCCGACGTACGAGATTTTCGTCTTACGAGATAGTCGTAGGAACGGAACTCGCTCGTAAGTCGGGGATTACCTGTATATAATATATATATATACAGTATATATATATATATATATATATATATATATATATATATATATATATATATATATACATATATATACTGTATATATACAGTATACATATATATATAAATATTACAGTATATATATATATATATATATTTGTACCACTATTACTACTTTGTCGTTTTTCACTTATTGTGGGGCTTCAGGGTCAGGCTTCCCGTGATAAACGAGGGAGTACTGTGTATTCGCTTTCAAACTTTTGATTTTGTACCAGCTACATTTAAAAAAGCTAACAAAGAACAGTGGAAAAAACATGTAAGAAAAAACACATTACAGTAGTGTTAACGGGAAAGTTCATATGTTAAATATTCTATCTATCCATCCATCCACCATTCTCTTCCACTTATCCGGGGTCGGGTCGCACTCGCAGGGGTAGCAGTCTAAGTAAGGAGGCCCAGACTTCCCTCTCCCCAGCCACTTGGAGCAGCTCCTCTGGGGGAATCCCAAGGCGTTCCCAGGCCAGCCGAGAAACATAGTCCCTCCAGCGTGTCCTGGGTCTTCCTCTGGGTCTCCTCCCGGTGGGACATGCCCGGAACACCTCACCAGGGAGGCGTCCAGGAGGCATCCTAACCAGATGCCCGAGCCACCTCAACTGGCTCCTCTCGATGTGGAGAAGCAGCGGCTCTACTCCGAGTCCCTCCCGGATGACTGAGCTTCTCACCCTATCTCTAAGGGAGAGTCCAGACACCCTGCGGAGAAAACTCATTTCAGCTGCTTGTATCCGAGATATATTCTTATGTTTTATGAAAATGTTACAATGACTAGCTTCAAATAAAACATTTCATTGTAACATCGGGACCATGTGGAATATATGTTATGGTTCCTGACATGGGCAATTGAGCAAATACCGGTATGACCTGTAGCTAACAGGCTAACAGGCTATGCTTCCTGGGAGCTGACTGGCTCATGAGTTTGCATCTACGCTACTCATGAGCCTCCAGGTAGACAAACACACGCTGTTGTGTTTTCACTTTGGCCAACGAAAAAAGGTTTGGTTGAAAAAAAAATCACGACAAAAGACAGTTCTCTTTCTTTCTTGAGTTCACCAGAACATGTCATAAAAGCCACCTCACATGCTAATGTTGTAGGTTTCAAATTTAGCATTTGCTAACTTAATTTGTTCACAACTGGAGACTGGTTTTCATAAAGCATTTAAACTTACCTGTAAAAACTACTCAGATTATTTTTACATAATTTTTTTTACAGTATATTTTCATCACTATTCTTTTTTGCTTCTTAAAACATAATGGAAGCAAAAGCTAGAGTTTTGATCTGAAATAAATAGTGTGTAAAAATACTTGAAAATTGTTGCGTTAATAAAAGTAGTTTCTATTTGCCAAAATTCTGTCCTGGATTTTATTTATTAATAATACAAATGGAAAATAAAAATCACAAAAAGACTTGGTTGTAAGGATGAATTCAGACTTAGCCCAATGACACGTCCACTCTCATTTTTAAACGTATCGATATAAGCAATACGGGACCTATATTTACTTGGTATTGGATTGATACCAAATCTTGCAGCACAACTAGTGTCAGAGTAACTCTGGTCTGCAGACTGAACATTTTAGGCTGTCACACCAGAATCCTATTTATTTCTTCCAGAGACGCATATCGATTTTTATTCGACCATCACAATGTTTGCTCTGCAGAGAGAAATTGCCTCAGATGACACATTTGGAGGTTTGTCTGCAGCGCTGACAAAAGAAACACGACTTTCATTATTGAGGCTTTGATTTAAGTTCAGACCTGTAGGTTTTTTATTGATATGTTTATTTTTCAGTCATGTATATTTTGTGTTTTAATGGAAGAAAAAAAAAACTGAAGTTACCAAATAGCTGATTTTTGAAATACTTTGTTTCATTTTGTGTTCTATGTAGGATGGTTAAGTGTAAACTAATTAATTTTTTTATTTAAATTCTTTATTAATTTCAAATTTAAAAGAACACAAAAAAACTATTTACAATTCCACGTAAATAAAAAAAATCAAACATTACATGAAATGAAAGGAAGCATTTACAGCCGCTGATTTCAATAAAGGTCGACTGACCTGTGGCAGCAATATAAATTGGCTGTTCATCCTGTTAACTTAGCGCTCGTGTGTTTAAACATACACGAGCGAAATTAATCACAATGAAAATAATTTTCTGAATTGCAAATCACGTCGACGTCTGGAGGTCGGGAGAAATCTGTTCTGTCACGAGGCGAGTAATGAAAACGTGTCGCGTTGGACGAGGACGGCAGACGTACGCCGCTCTTCAGAGAATTTCATTTTCTAATTCTCTGACAGACGCAGAGGGGGGGCCGAGCACACGGACCTCCCCCTCACACACACCAATTACCGCAATGAGCAAATGAAAGGCTGTGTCCCATCAGGGCCACCGTAGGGGGTAGAGAGAGCAGGGGGAGTTGTACATAATTGTCCCCCCCTCCCTCCCTCCTACACACACACCAACAATCATCTGCTGCCTGCCTTGTTGATAATCCACAGTTGTCTGTTCAGCCTCGCAGCAGATTGGCCCTCCATGCTCGCAGTCACACTCAGTTTTTTTTTAAATATTTTTTATTTATTCGTCTGTCTCTGCATTTCTTCATCACCCCACAGATTTTCCCTCCTCCTCCTCCTCATCAACTGTCGCCGTCCTTAGTGATTTTTTTAATCGTTGCATGGATGGCCGTCAGAATCCTGTTTGTAAAGACAGCCTGTCGGGTCAGACGGGTCATTTGCAACTCCACAACACGCTGAACAGACAAATGGACCGACGGGCTCTTAATAACCACCAGAACAATGTTTTTGGGGTTTTATCTTCATCTTAATTTTTATAGTTCATGATAATGAAGTCTTGTCTGGAACCAGATCATTTATTAAACAGTTTAGGTTTAGCGGTGCAGCTTTTAGAGACATTATGGCATTTAGCTCCAAGGCAAGATTAAATAAGATGTCGGGCCCTGTGGATGTATTTTTTTAAAATCCATTACAATGCTGAGTTTGTGCGCATGAGCTGCTTTTATCTTTAATTTAAACATCTAAGGCATGAAACAAAGAAACTCTGCAGACAAACCATCTGAAATCATAAGAAAAAAAACTATATTTTATTTTAAATTTTCTTACATTAGCTGTTGCTGCACAGAAGAGTTTCTATATTTTAATCATAAAGTGTCTCTTCAAGGACTAGATTATTCTAAAATGTCATGGCAATGAGAAATAAAAAGTCAAGCAGTGGAATATCAGTATAACGCACCCGCTTCGAACATTATCAGCCGAATGAAAACCTAAAGTTATACAACTTATCCTCAAGTGATGAGATTACACTGCTTCTGTTTTTGAAGAAAATCTAAAATCTGAGACAAAAAAATGCAGATTTGTTTGATTCAGTTTATGATTTATGATTTACGTTTGATTCAGACAATGATTTTATAACTCTGAAGGTAAACAGAATAATAAAATAAAACTGTTTCCAGTGATGCGAGCTATCACCTCGATGGAAAGTAACAAAAGAAGTTTCATTACAAACAAATCTAATATTTTGGGGCCCTCTAAACCTCGGGGCCCGGGGTTAACGCTCCTGTAAGGGTCTGGCCTCGCCCTCCTCTCTGCAGAGAGACATCGACCCCTCCAGCACAGAGATGGACGACACCTGAGAGAAGAAAGTAGATGTTTTTAACCCGACTGGATTCTGTCTGTGTCGCTTCGGAGAGTTTAAAACCAGTTTGTCTCAGAGACGGTGCTGATGATTAAAGTCTGCAGAGGAAAAATGCTCCTGCAGGATTCACAACCGCTCAGAGCAGCAGTTTGGATCCACCGGAGTCTGACAGACGATCCAACTCACCTGAAAAACCCTGAACTCAGTGGGACTCAGTGTGCAAAACAAATCCATTCCAGTTCTGAACCTTTTAGTAAAACAAAATCAGTCCAAACAACATACAGGTAGTCCTCGGGGTACGACGTTTCGGGGTTACGAACGCCCTCCCATTGAAAAGCATTGTTCGAGTTACGCGGCTTACGCGCCTTTACACCAGAAAATAAGGTACCAAAGCTCAGCGGAAATTTACAGGAGGGAGGGGGGAGCTTGACACGCGCTCAGCGGAAACTTTTCGGAGGGAGGGGGGAGCTTGACGCGCTCAGTGGAGCAGAAAACCTCATTGTTTGGGACAGGCTGACCGGAGCAGAGGAGCTAGTATGCTAACAGACCTTACTGTAAAACTCTGGACCGCTCGCAGAAACCTTATTGTTTGGAGTGGAGGTTTACGAGGCAGAGAGGCTGCAGCTGAGCAACGAGCTAACATGCTAGCAATGAGCTAACATGCTAACAGACGTTGCTGTAAACGCTGTGGACGGCGTGAAGCTGCAGGACCAGCTCCCAGTAAGAAATTAACTCTTTTTTCCCTTCATTATGGCTCCGAATGTATGTGTTTTTTGATAATTATGTAGGGTAATGTGTTAGGATAGGCTAAGTGCTTGGTAAAAATACAGTACTGTACGTATGAGGTGCCGTTTGGATGTATTTGGACGTATTTTTCGACTTACGCCGATTTTCGTGTTACGAACGGGCCTAGGACCGGAACTCGTTTGTAAGTCGGGGACCACCTGTATATGTATACAAAATTAAATCTATCGTGGGAATTTTTTTTGAAGATCGCTGGTTTAGGAGTTTAAAGAACGTATACCGTATTTGTCGGAGTATAACACACAGTTTTTTTTGCTCATTTGAATGTCCTGCGTGGTATACGCCGAAGTGTGTTATTTATGGATTTTTCCCCGTATTTTTAGACCCATTTTTGGCTCTGATATCGCCGTTTTTCATTTTGGGCAAAAAATTGTGCAGTACCACTTTTGTCCGCTAGGGGGCCACTTCCAGACCGTTTCTAGCTCATGTGTCCGAAAAAAGCCTCCTCTGGTCGGACTGACTCTGTCGCTGCCCGCCTCCTGCTCTGGATGTAGCTGCTGTTAGCTGTGACGTTAGCTTTTTTTTTTTTTGCAAGATAACTCATAAACCACACCGCAGATTTTCTTGAAATTTACAGAGTGTAATTAGTATTTGGTGGTCATTTACACACTGTTAGCTGTATAAGACATTTGAGATAAAATTCAGTTTTTTATCATTTATTTTAGTAGCGCACGAGACGGTTTTGGAAGAAGTCAAATCGAAACAATTTATAATCCAGCAGATTTGACCATTTCGTGAAACGGTTAAGCTCAGGAACCCTTGTGCTATAAAGTCAGCTAAGAAATATATTTTTTCTCGCAAAGAAATAATTGTTTTTACCGTGTTTTCTTGTGAAGTTCTTCGTGCTCGCTCTGTGGCCGCCATTTTAAGCAGGGCAAATGAGGCGCTCACGCGTCGCAATGACGCATAATAGATGCGTGTTGTACGACGAAGCGTGTTATTTACGGATTTTTCCAATTTATTGGCAATAATTGGACAAAGCGTGTTATACACAGGAGCGTGTTATAATCCGACGAATACGGTACTTTGTAGGATCTGCATGCAGAGTCTTTACCTCAAATCTTTTGGTCTAAATGAATTCAAATCAACCCTGAGAGCTGGAAAGCCCACCGAGCGCATGTTCTCCCCTCAGCCGGCTGCAGCGCGGTGTCTCTGCGGGCTAATTGAAGTCAACCACGGGGTACCGTTAATGATCGGTCTCCTGCGACCCTCGACGGCCCGCCGGCTCTCCGTCTGCAGCCCCGCGGGGCGTTTACAGACATCTAGAAGGTTCCGAGAAAATGGGAGAAAGGCCAAAGAGAGGGCAGACGGGAAAAAAATACCAAGTAGAGGTGTTACCGGTGCCAACCAGTGACCCGGGTGATGAAATGACCGCCATGCTGTGCAGGAAGTAGCCACGTCCGGCTCTGCTCACTTCCGCTGAGTGGCCATTATCTCTGCTACCCCGCCCCGCTGCTTCAAATTCACTAAAGCAAAATCGATACGAGCAGGAGGTGGGAGGACAGGAAGTCTGGATGAGGTGAGAGGAGGAAATGGAGCACAGAGAGGAGAGGAAAACAAAAAGAAAAAAAGATGGAAACAAATTAATTACTTAAAGCCTATCACGACAGAGCTTTAAAATACGATGAAGTTGTAGCTTTTTTTAGGTCAAACCTTGAAAAATAATATTTTGTGCGACCTCATGTTCAATCTGTTAAAGTTAAGAGTGCGTGTTGTGATTCATCGTCGGCTACCACCAGCCGAACTTTAGCTCGTAATCTATAAAACACACTGAGGCGTAGCCAGTTTTCTGCAGGCTAAGGTCAATTANGTCAGAGTTGCCGTAGGTCGGTGGTGCCGTAAGTCGAGGGTTCCCATTGGTAATATTTTTCAAGAAAATGTTACAATGTATTTTTAATTGTAATTTTTTTACGGTTATAAACTACAATTATAAAACCTAAATTTAAAAATGATTTAAACGTGCATGCAGCTGACGGCAAAAAACTACTCTGGTAAATTTAGTTCTTTCAAGAGAAATCTGAGTGGATAAAGTCAAATCTCAGCAGGTCAGAGTTCACAGTGTGGTGACAGACATAAATACAATTATCAAACCCACAAAAAGTGCTAAAGTGTCCACATAAACTTAAAGACTCAGGGTTTCGTGTTCAGTTTAAACATATTATGGTAAATGGTAAATGGAGCTTATTTATATAGCGCTTTCCAGCCCCCTGTGAGGAGCCCCAAAGCGCTTTACAATACCAGCCATCCACCCATTCATTCAGACATTCATACACCGGTAGTGGTAGCCTGCCTTGCAAGGCGCCATCCAGACCTACCGGGAGCAACTCAGGGTTAAGTGTCTTGCCCAGGGACACAACGACACATGGTGGGCGGGCGCAGGATTCGAACCTCCAACCTTCCGATTGGGGGTCGACTGCCATTACCACAACACCACGGCCGCCCCCATTAATTTGCTTTTGTTTGGGTAAAGTTTAACAAACAGAATATTTAGCTGAATCCAAGCAGTTCGAGCCAAAAACAAATTATTTTAGGGATGCACCGATCCACTTTCTTCACTTCGGATATCGATACTCTATGTTTGCCATCGTCAATACCAGTCTGATCTCATATCAATGCAGAAAACGGTGCTGAATTAACTTAAAACATTTGTTTTTTTTATACACAGACATAAATGTACTGAATTATAAATTTATTGAAAACTCTGCACCAGTACAGCACACTTAAACACAACAGATTCACAGGCTTGGTCAAACATGAAAAACAACACAACTTTAATTTGTTCAGTGCAGTTATGAGTACAACATCCAATGTAAAATGAATAAATAATAAGATACTGAAACTGACTAAAATACTGACTAAAACAATAGGTTGACGACTTCGGTCAAACATGAAAAAAATGAACTTCAAACATTTCAAATGGTTCAGGAATTCTAAATATAATCTAAAATAAATTAAAACGGAGCTGAAATAAGAGGAAAAAAACAACAGCTTCTTTAGCTTGGTTGGCAGATATTTAAAATAAACAGCAATCAGCTCCTGTCCTCATGGATCGGTCACATTGTCGTGATACCTGATCAAGATTTTATTTTATTTTTTCCCCCGATACCGATGGTAGTGTTGGATCTGTGCATCTAAACCAATTCCCAATCAATATATTTTTTTTTTTCCCCGGTACCGATATTGGTATGGGGTAGGTGCATCTCTATCGATACCCGATCAGTATTTTCCAATATTGTTACAGATACGCAGCACGGTGGTACAACTGGTAGAGCTGCTGCCTCTCAGCGAGAAGGTCCCTGGTTCAAATCCCAATCCGAGGGCCTTTCTGGGTGGAGTTTGCATGTTCTCTTCGTGCATGCGTGGGTTTTCTCCAGGTACTCCGGTTTCTTCCCACAGACCAAAAACATGCATGTTAGGCTGATTGGTAACTCTAAATTGTCCCTAGGTGTGAGTGAGAGAGTTAATGGTTGTTTGTCTCTATGTGTCCCTGTGATGGACTGGAGACCCGTCCAGATTGTACCCGGCCCCTCGCACTGTGATTGTTGGACATAGGCACTGGCGACCCCCGTGACCCCAAAAAATGGAAGAAGCGGGTAAAAGATAATGGATGGATGTTACAGACATGATACCAATATCGGATCGGTACATTGCTACCAATACCCCCGATCAAGACTTTTCCCGATGTCGCTACGATACTAATATTGGATTGGTGCATCTCTAATTATTTTTCAATCTTTAAGGGCAAATTGTCAAATGTACCAAAGATGCAGATTGAGTTGACTTGTTCGTAATCTGCTCTGTCATGTTTTTGTGTCTTGAAGCAGAAATGAGCGTTCATGTGATGGGGGAGGGAGTTGTTTTGCAGCCAACAGCAGCGATGTGGTTCCTCAAACATCACCTGTTGACCATAGTCTGTCCCAATGTTCACCACCTGTCATTCCATGTTTTTTAAGTTTGCACTTGTTTGTTTCTCGCTCTCCTCCTCCCCTCTTCCTGTTCCCCCCCATACACTTCCCTCTTGGATGCACCCCTTCCCTTTTTTACCTCACCCCTCGGACTCACCCCCTGACCCTCTCGCAGGCGCCACTCCCCCTATCGGACGCTCGAGCCGGTGCGTCCTCCCGTTGTCCCTAACGACTACGTCTCGAGCCCGACGCGCAACGTGGCGCACCCCCAGCAGAGCCCTGCACGCACTGCATCCGTTAATCAGAGGAACCGCACGTACAGGTACCTGCCCCCTTCCACTTCCCAGCATGCCTCTGTTCACTTCTTAAACAAAGCCCCCTTTTCCTCAGCCTTCTGCCCTCTTCTTCTTCTTCTCTGCTGCGCTTCAAATATGAGGACGCTTCTAAAAAATCTTTCATTCTTTAAAAACTTTTTTTAATAACTTTTCCTGTTTTACGTCCCACCTGTTTTGGGCCATTAAAAGCTTATTTTATTTTTTATTTTTTTGCTGTGGCTTCAAGGAAAAGCCCAGTTTGACTCAAAACTTAGGTTGACGTGGAGTTTAGGAGCTATTTTAGCTCGGCTAGAGCCAGGTTCCCATGGCGACAGTCATCCTGTCAGGTCCTTTCCTCTGAGCTTGCCTTCCCAGAAGGACAGTGATGTTTTTTTTTTTCATCAGAGAAGAGAAAAACACAAAAACAAGGGATGTTTTTGACTCTGCCTATAGTTTTTTTTTTGTTGCCCCGGACACTTTTTCTGCTCCAAGAATAAAATCTGAAGACTTCCCTCCGACTCTCCTCCTCCTCAGCTTGAGTGTTTCCCCTGCACCGCTCCATCCACAGCTCATCCTTTTCATCTCAGCCTCTTTGCTGTCCGCAGAAAGTCCTCCTCACATGTCCAGATGCGTCCTGCTTCAACACCGTGCCATATCTGTGTCTTCGTCTTGCGTCTGTCCTCGTCCATCGCTGACACATCAACGCTCTGGAGTGTGCTGCTTTAATAAACTGGACCAGTCTTGTTTAACTATCATCTTGCTGTAAAACAAGATGGAGGAGGAAACATAAAGCAGTGATTCCCAACCCTGGTCCTTGAGGAATGCCATCCTGCATCCTGATTCAGTGATTTGATTACTTAACGTTCTGCAGGATCCTGTTAATCACCCATTTATTCAAATCGGGTGTGTCAAAGCAGGGAAACAACTTAAACATGTAGGATGGTGTTCCTCAAGGACCAGAGTTGGGCACCATTGAGAAGAATAGGTTCAGGATTGTTTCAAACGTTTTGCAACAAGTTGCACTCTGAAGCTTCGAAACCATTTTAGGACTTTTAATCTGGATAGGCAAACAATTTATATGGTCCAAAACAGTCAAATACATCTTCAGATACGCTTTGTATGAATTTAAGTTTTGTTTATTAAACTATGTTAGCCTTTTTAAAAAATTTAGACATTTGCTGCCTTTATCATAATAGTTTGTTTGTCAATAAACAAAATATCTCATGAACCAAAAGACAAATTCTAATAAAACTTGCTACAATGAAATAAACTGGTGTCAACGTGATTTAAGGTGGTGCCTTATACGTAGCCTGACAGTGCACGGCTAGTTCAATTTATAATTAACAGAAGTCAATTTTTATTACTGCCTGGGCCCTGCAGACACCTATCAGGTTGTTAGTACCAGGGTTTAATTGGTAAACCGATCAATGCCGGAACGCAAACAGCAGGCGGGCTGGAAGAGTAGAGGCAGAAATGTTACTTGAAGGGAGAGCTGGTACGTGATATGAAGAAGTCGTAAGTAGCTGTTCTGTTTAAAACTAGGGCTGAACGATTTTGGAAAATAATCTAATCGCGATTTTTTTTCTATAAATTGCGATTGCGATTTAAAGGTTCAGTCTGCAGTTTCTGTAGAACATCAGCACTTAGAAAAAATTTCAACAAGCAAAGCATTCTGATCCCTCCCCCTCAGAGCCATATATGGCTCTGCCCCCTTGTGGTCTGTTAAAATTCAAATTCAAGCTCTGTTTTTATTGGCTGATTCAAATTCAAGCTCGGTTTTTATTGGCTGGTTACAAACTTTGTTTTTATTGGCTGGAAAATGGCGGGTCACTTTTTCTTTTTAGAAATGCTTATTTACCACCTGGAGAAGCAAGGGGACAATATTTTTTTTTAGTTTTTTTCAGAGATTACCTCTCTAACATCAATCTAGTGACAGAGTGAAGAAATATGTTAAAAATATATTGTTAGAAAAGTTACATATAGCAGCTTTAAAATGCGATTATTTTTACTGGTTCTGTATTAATTCATATCACTAACGACGCAACTGTTTTTTTAAAATCAGATAATTAATGCACTTTTTCACGAAGAACGTTAGCTTGCTGAGCTAGCTGCTAACAGGGCACCATCAACAACAGACCCGGTCACATGACCAGCTCGCTCTCTGTTTATCTCCGGCGGTCTCGGTGTTTCAGCCTCTAAGATCAGATACACGTTTAAGTCAAAGTCAAAAAAGTCAAAGTCAACTTTATTGTCAGATCTGCAATATGTACTGTACAGGACATACACAGGACCGAAATTGCGTTTCTCTCAGTCCCTCGGTGCAACAGTAAACATCTAAACATTGAAACACTGAAACATATAATAATAGACATAAGCATAAAATAGTAAAACTAACACTGTCCTGAGTTTTTTGCATAGTGGTATAAGAGTATGAAAATTTACACCAACTCTAAAACTAAAACATTAAACATTTAATGAACATAATACTGTCCTGAGTTTTTGCATACTAGTATAAAAAAGAGTATAAAAAGTATAACTAAAATAAACTAAAGGTTTCTAGCATTGACATTTGCAAAGTGGCAAAGCAGCGTATGAGTTAATGTACACAGTATATGTATGAGGTAGTAGTTGATGTTGTTATAGAGGCAAAAAGTGGCATATGCAGTAAGGCACATTGGGCATCCCTAAATAAGACCGTTCAGAGCACACTGTATATGTATCAGCAGTGGTGTAGATATTAGAGTAGTGTAAATGTAAACAGTAGTAATTAAATGTAAGCAGTAGTAATAAAAGTAAACAGTATTAATAAATGTAAACAGAGAATGTAAACAGTATTATGACTATAGGCAGTGATGTAATACAAACATTAGTGCAAGTATGAGAAGTAGTGCAAACTGTATGAGCACATGACCGAGAGTTTAGTGAATAACCCGTTTGATGACACAGAGTCCAGTGTTAAAATCTTTGTGTTGTGTGGTAATGTGTGAGAAAGTTTTAGTGTTAAGGCAGTTCAAATGGGAGGGGGGCAGAGCAGGCAGAGTGTTTAGCATCCTGACTGCCTGATGAACAGAGCTGTCTCTCAGTCTGCTGGTTCGAGCCTGGAGACTCCTCAGTCTCCTCCCTGATGGCAGCAGTCTGAAGCCTAAAGTCTAAATGAGCTAACTTACCTGAATTTATAACTTTTATGACTTCTGTCGAGCCTGGAGCAACTGTGTTGGAGCGCACGGTCTCCTCCCCCCTGCTCTCTCTCTGTTTTGCTCCGCTCAGAGCTGCGCGCGGCCGGAGCGGTTCACTACCAAATCTCGTGACCAGTCAAATCGCAGCCCGTGCGATTAGAGAATCGCGTTTTAACATATCGCGAGATAATCGCAAATGCGATTAATCGTCCACCCCTATTTAAAACTAGTGTTTATGTAATTATTTTCAGTTTACATATCCAAGATAAGTTTTATTCATTCAAAACAGGCATGTTTGTTCATAACTTTATTATTAGTAAGCCTGAGAGTTACCGGATCCAAGCAAACAGTTACCGGAACACACCTCGTCAGTTCCCGGATCCTTTTCTGGCAGGATCCGGTTCAAATTAAGCCCTGGTTAGTCATGCTACTGTTCATTGTTTAAACATTGGAGCTTAGCAGGCAGGTGATATGCATTCTTTTGAGGAATATTATTTTGGAAGAAAGCTTTTTTTTTTTTTTTAAGTTATTTTTTGTCCAACCTAAGCAATAACTAATCAAATCCACAAAGTGCTCAGAACAATAAAAGTAGTGTTCCTTTAAAGGGATGCATGTCGCCCGCCGCTTTGAAATCTAAGGCTTTTTAACCAAGTCTTACGTAATGTGTTGGGGAGATGCTTCTCTACCATTGCACCAAACGTTAGCTCAATATCAGTGAAGTTGTTTGAATTGTAGACATTTTTGTGTTCGCTTCATTTGATTAGCCATGACAGTCATACATCCAATGATTCCTCTTAGAAAATTTGTGTTCATGAGATATTTTGCTAACTGTAACAATATAGGAGTTATTAGTCAGTTTACTGACTTACCTATAGTTTAGACGTGCAAGTCTGAGCAGACTTTATCTGCACAAACTTGCCACCAAGTTCACGGAGTCTCAACTTTTTCAGAATAAATCAACAAATCTAACGATGTGATTAGCCAGAAATGTAATTTCACGCTTAGACTTCAATTTATGTTGGTCTACCAAAAAAATAGACCTTTTATTGAAACTATCACAAAAATTACATTAAACATTTGTATCGATATTAGCTCTGATTTAATAACTACGTTGACAAGAATTCAAATTAAAACAAACAGACAGTTGGACCTTTCTGTTGGCACATTACTTAAAGTTTACCATGATGAAAATAAACATAAGGAGGAGTTTAAGGAGGAAAGATAAAAGATTGAAATGAAATGGTTGAATCTTATCTTGAGATGTTTAACCAGTGATGGCACCCTCTGCTCGGTTTCGGCTGGACGTCCGTCCCGTGATGAAACACTTTTACCTTCGTGAAGATGATCCTGTCTCGACTCCGGTAAATTAGTCAAGCCAAACGTGCATTCTGCTGCGTTTTACAGGCGACCACTTTCATCATGCCACGGTCTCGACCGTCTGCGTCGGCCTCCCAGAGTGATGCCTGGTGCTGGTTTTGTTCAAGATAACTTCAGAAAGAGTGTCACCATTTGGAGCTGTGACACTCGAAGGGGTTCACAGCTGACGTGCTGTTTGAACCTTTGCTGGAGACGTGGGTCGAGTTGGAATGTTGGCCGTTTACCCCTTGTGTTAAATGTTACCTAATGTTGTTAGTCTGAGTAAGCTGGCAGCTAAGCTAACTTTAAATGGTTGTGTTGGGACTTATGCCTGGTACCCACTGCCCCGGCGTCGGGCGGCTGAAGCGGCCGGTTTACATTCAAAGTCTATGAGGAGACGCGTGGAGTCACGGCGAGCCGGGAAGCGGCGCAATTCGAGTGATCGAAGCGGCGCGACGGCAGCCTGCAGTTCCTTTTCCACGCACGCGCGCGTCCAAATCAACCTAGGCGTCGAACTGCCAACGCCAGAAAATCCGATCTCTGGTGGCTCGACGCGTCCAGAAAACAGTCGGGAGAGCCTCTGCTATCTGATTACACAACCACAACGGGACTTTTTTTGGACTTTTTAAACTCACCGGATCGAGCCTCCATGAATTGGAACCAAACTCCGGTAATAAACGTGGCATTTTTACAGTTGCTGCTGACAGGCTGCTGTTCTCTCCAGTGTAGATCACCCCAAACATAAAAAAAACGTTTTATCTCATCAAAGACCGTCGGAGGTGCAGTTAACACAACAACTGAACCCGGAAAACGAGCTTCTGACCCCTCCCTCTGTCACCCCCTAGTGCGCATCATCAGACGGTCTTCAGTGGTCAGTGGGACCGTGACAAGCGGCCAAAAGGGGGCGGCAGGCGCGTTTCGAGTTGTGCAGTGGGGACCAGGCATTATAGGATAGTACTGCCATAATTATTTGTGTGTTAGGAGAATTGAGTTGTAACTGAATAATTTGCTATTGAACTGAATTTAGGACTGTTTGTTGTAAGTGCATGAAGCTGACAGTAATTAAGTACAGGTAGTCCCCGACTTACGAGCGCTCTTACTTACGAGGTTCCGGACTTACGAGCTGGCAAATTTTTGGAAAAAACGCAAAAAATACCGAGTTTTTCTGTGTTTTTTCACCACAGTTCGTTAGCTAAACATGTGGACACACGTTTCCGATCATTTTTATGCACTCATAAGCAGTTTTTCGATGAAAAACGAGTGTTCGTAGTCGCGCTAGCAAAACCGTTCCAACTTACGAGCGAAATTCCGGACTTACGAGACACGTGGCGGCCGTTCCAAATTACGAGATTTCCGTGTTACGAGCGCCTCGTTGTAACGGAACTCGCTCGTAAGTCGGGGACTACCTGTACTATGTTTGGCTGAGGAAGGAGGAAATGCTCATGTTGCCCTCATGCCTGTTTAACAGTTTTCAGCAATAAAAGAACAACCCGCAACAAACACACTGACTCATTATTGAAGTGTGCAACATATACAGCGAACCCCCGACCTACGAACGAGTTAGGGAGTTAAGAACGGTTCGCAGCTCGATTCTGCCGTGGGTAGGGGGTGAATTTTTTTTTTTTTTTAATTATTCATTCATTCATTCATTCAACCTTTATTTATCATGCTAACGGAGCGCGCACACACATTTAAGCATGTACAGTAGTGTACTGTAATGTTAAACATTGCTATTCACATTTACAGAATAAATAAAAATATATTTTCTTACTTTGAGATGGTCAAAGCCGACATCTTAGGTTGCCATGCGTTGATTGTTGTCGGGCCGAGCAGCGCGGCGGCCGGCCAGTGAACCACCGCAGCTGCTCCAGACCTGTGTTAGCTAGCTGGCTAGCTTCTGCTAGCCAAGCCATGAGCTGGTGTTGGAGCGGCGGCGCGATCAATCTGCAGCTGCTGCTGCTGCCTGAGACATCCACAAAGTTCACAGAGACGTTTCCAGCTCGTAATTAATCCATATGAAGCCATCCTGGTCACCAGTCTTCGGCCGGCTACCGTGTTAGCTCCCGTGTTAGCTTCTGGAGCTAGCCAGGCCAGAGCCTGGCCGGAGGTGTTCGCGCGGCGGCCTGGCACGATCAGCGATAAATCCGCTGCTGCCTGAGACATCCACAAAGTTCACAGAGACGTTTCCAGCTCGTAATTAATCCATATGAAGCCATCCTGGTCACCAGTCTTCGGCTGGCTCCCGGGCAGCTAACCTAAAATGGCGTCCGGTGTTCTGTGACCGGAGACCCCAGTGACTGAACCTAAAATGGCGTCCGGTGTTCTACATTAATTTGTGACCGTGTAAACTGAAGACCTACTTCCTGTTGCCCAAGATTGCTCAAAAATGATCAGAAATGATCTTTTTTATCATAATTATTATTTATAAAGCCTTTAAAACAACCACAGCTGCAACAAAGTGATGTACACATGAAATTAAGAACATTTAAACACAAAAAAAAAAAAAATTTTTTTTTTTTTTTTTTTAATACAGTAATTTCATATTTTTATTAAATATGATATGTTCGTAGGTCCCGTTGTTCGTAGGTCGATGGAGTCGTAAGTGGGGGGTTACCTGTAAAGTAAAACAACATGAACTCACGTAAAATATATAGTTTATAATCTAAAACACTACACACCTCCGATTATGTTTACACAAAGACTTACTCATCTCCTGGACAGTCTTCCGATGGTCCCTGCGTTGTTTTGACGTGGTAGCTGTGGGACTTTCTTCTGTAGATTTTCTTTTAAAAATAGTAGGAATAGCATCCGGTTTTAAAAGTCTTCTCCATCTTACTGGTAATCCTAAAGATTCTTTTATACCAGGTCTTTCCTGAAAACAATCGGCAGTGAAATGGTCGCTGCAGACATACGACTCCTGGAACCCACCGGTCCTTGTCTGGTCCATTCTTGTCAAAGTCTCTCATCTTTTGGAAATTTGTGAAGGCTCACTTGTTCACTGCTGATATTACAACACCCAAATGCGCTACAACGTGACGGCATTTTTCAAGTTACACAAATAAAAGAGGCAATCCTTCAGGAAATGAATGTGTATGGCAAGCAGTTAACACACCAAACAAACGAGCAAGGCTCTGCCTTCTTCCCGTTGTCACGTCACACTGATGTGATGACGTATTGCGGAAATGCGCTAAATTTTAGGGGCGTATCCCAGCAAGTACCAGAGAAAAAATTAGCATAATTTAGAATAAAATTTTAATATATTTATAATTTATTTTGCAAAAACGAACAGAGCTCAATGATATAAGATATATATGTTCTGACAAATATGCAAATTTCCAACATCATGTCACAATACCTTTAAAGCCCCACTGACATGATTTTTTAATTTTCATAAAATTGCTCAAAATATATATCTTTTATCATTTAAATATGTTCATTTTTGCAAACAAAATGCTAAATCACTTTAATTTTGCTTTAAAAGTGATTTTGAACTTCAAGCCGTGTTTAATCATGGGAAATCCAATTACACACGAACGCACCATCTGTGACGTAACACTGGGCAGAGGGCTCTGGTCTCTTTAATAGCGGACCATTTAAAACCCGACGAATTTAGCAATCTATGTGAAGATTTGAGCTATTTGTCTTCATTTTGGGAAGCAGAAAATAGTTTGGGTGATGGAACAAGAAACAACAGGATCTAATTTAGGTCTGATGCTGTATCAGACTTACCTTCATGTCGAGCTGCTCATACCTGCGCACTGTGACAAGCCCAGAGCTCTGCCCGGTGTGACATCACAGATGGTGCGTTCGGGTGTAATCAGATTTCCCATGATTAAACACGGCTTGAAGTTCAAACTCACTTTTAAAGGGGACCACACATGCAAAATTCACTTTTTAATGTTTTTTTTACTCAACTTTGGGTATGTACTTCATAAAAAAACAGTCCTAAGGCCAAAAAAATGCACCCAGTGGTTTATTTACTCTTAAGTAGATTTATTTTACTGTGATAATTACGTTTCGTTTTAAAATACTCTCGCATGTGACGTCACAAGCGAGAGGACAACCCACCTAGGGATGGGAACCGAGAACCGGTTCTGTTAGAGAACCGGTTCTTAAAAGTCCAATTCCATGGAATTGTAGGATGCTTGTCTTAACGATTCAGCTTATCGGTTCTGCAGACTCCTGGTGGTGACGTGTTTAAGCGCTGACATCACAGACATGCGCCGCGCCCGAGTGGTGGTGGCGTGGTGGTGTCTAAATAAATATTTCTTAGCTGACTTCATAGCAGACGTCCTTCTGAGCTTAACGAAATGTTCAAATCAGCTGGATTTTAAAAAAAAAAGTTCGCGGAATTTTAGGCAGGCGCCAGGCGGGTCAAACCGGACGCTTTCTTTCTTTAAATTTAGCTAAATAAACGCTTAAAAAATATATTTCTTAGCTGACTTAATAGTAGACGTACTCTTGAGTTTAACGAAATGTTCAAATAAGCTGGATTTTTAAAAAAAAGTTCGCTGATTTTTATGCAGGCGCCAGGCGGGTCAAACCGGACGCTTTGTTTCTTTAAATTTAGCTAAATAAACGCTTAAAAATATATTTCTTACCTCACTATAGCAGACGGGCTCCTGAGCTGAACCAAATGTGAAATCAGCTGGATTTAAAAATCCGCGGTGTGGTTTATGAGTGGATATAACTTCTGGAAGTGGTCCCTCTTCCTCTTCACTCTCTGAGTCCTCTGCTGGCTGCTGCCTACAGCGCCTCTAAAGCGGCCGAAACTGGTACTGCACCATTTTCGCCAAAAATGAAAAACGAAGAATCAGAGCGAAAAATGAGTCTAAAAATATGGGAAAAAATCCATAAATAAATTCTTTATGAACACAAATGGTTTACTATATTTTATTACCCAAATGAGAATTGATAACAGAATTGATAAGGAATCGAATCGATAAATGACATCGATAAAGGCATCGATATTGATAATTTCTTATCAATTCCCATCCCTAAACCCACCCCAACATGAGTCCAGCCCCTCACTTAGCAACCCCTGGTTAGGCTCAACCCACTTCTGTATTAAACACATGACTGTTGTTTTTCATGATTTCATCTCATCTTTTGTTTATATGTTCTTAATTTCATGTGTACAGCACTTTGTTGCAGCTGTGTTTTTTTTAAATGGCTTTATAAATAAAGTATAATTGTTATTTTTATGTTTTAGTTCAATTTTTAGTGTATTTGCGATCGCTCCCAACGCGCAGCCGGTAAAAATTAAACGAGCAGACCCCCGGCGTAGGGACCGGCGGCAACGGGACCCTCTTCTGGCGGATGGAGCGGAGCTTCAACTGTACAGCCTCGCTGCAGCCTCGCAGCAGCGAGGACCTTCTCCTTACGGATTAATTTACGGGAGACACTTGGTGAACTTTGTGTGTGTCTTGACTGGAACAGCGATAACTCCCAAAATCTCCGCGTGCAACGAGCGGAGCTGGCGAACACCGGAAGAGGAACAAGCTAACATTAGCATCGGATTCGGGTGGTCTCATGCTAAAAGGAGCAGCAAATTGCGGCGCGCTCAGACGGGTTTCGGTAAGTTATCTTAAGCTAGCACTAACAGTAAGTCAAATGAGTAATAAAAAAGAGCTAATTTTAAAACAACAACACATTACAGATACTGGCTGTTGCAGAGGGCGTAAACAGATCGTTGAAGGGCGTGGACTTCAGAACTTCTATCAGAAACCGGTCGTTCAAAACGAAAGTTAAAAATGGCAGAATTAAAAAGGGTATAATTGATTATCTAAGAATTATTTTGTGTATTAAAATGAATTAATATTGTCAAGATAGCACACAGACATAACATAAAAAAATTAAAGACCTATATGAGGTCCCCTTTAAAGCAAAATTAAAGTGATTTATCATTTTGTTTGCATAAAGGAACATATTTAAATGATAATATATATATATATATTGAGCAATTTTATGAATAGTAAAAAAAATCATGTCGGTGGACCTTTAAAGTTCATGAGCCCCACTAAGACATCCATCATGTCAACACTTCAGACTGTTTTGAAGCTCCGCTCCAAAACCGAAAGTAAAAAAGTTCATTACTTTATGAAAAAACTGATGTTGTCAACAAGCCCTGGAGCTGATTAAAGCTCTGATGATGACCGAGAGATTTTACCACCTCATAACAACCGTTAAGAAGAGGTATTGTTGTTTTATTAATATTATTATCTATATAACTTTTTTAAATTTAAAGTTATAATCTTAGTAACTTTTTTTTTTACCTCTTTGTGTTTTATTTCCAGTCTGGGACAGTTAGCAGTTGATTTCTTCCTCTTCAGGGAAATCCACCACCTCCAGTAGAAGTGTGTGACTGAACTCTTAACTTTTCCAGAGACACCCTGATGCATGCTCAATAATCCAGTTAGAAAAATCTTTAAAAAAAAGAAGCTAAGTCTGGTCCTCTTCCAGGGACCTGTCCCACCTGGGAGAGCAGGTCCAAGAAGAGGTTGTAAGTAACGAGGACAAATACAGCCACACTGCTGTTAGTTTTTATTGATATGATTTTATCCACCACTGGAGATATTCACTACAACTAGATCTGTGCTTTTAGAAGAAAATGTGGACAAGTTGGTCTTTTGGACAAAAACTTGAAACTTGATAAGTTAGATTTTAAACAGTCTGTTGCTGCTTATTGTTCTGGTTCTTACTGTTATTGTATTTATTAAGATTTTTATTATTGTTAGTATAGTTTATTTATTGTAAAGAATGCCGTTTATTTTAAATATCATCCAAATGGGTCACTTTTATTTATTTTATACAACAATATTATTTACTTGGCATATTTTCAAAACAAATGTTTTGTAAGTCTTTATTTAACAAAAAAATTGTACCGAAAATAAACCGAACCGAGCCCTCCTTGTAATTGAACCGAACCTAAATGTGATTTTAGCGTACCGTTACACCCCTAGTTATTTGTATATTTTAACTTATTTGTTTTAGGAATATTTTTCACTACATCAAAACTATTTGGCTGTATTTGTTTTCTTATATTGCGATGGACAAATAATGCATAAATGCCACGATAGGGCAATGGTGTAGGTGCGGGTTTGGGGTCCGGGAGACCCAAGTTTGAACCCCAGTCATGGAATACCTTGTGGTATTTTTTTAAATATTTTTTTTAGGCCTTTTGTTTTGGATAGATCGGGTGGGGATAGACAAATACATCTACATATTTATTCTTTGTTGTTGCTTGCTGTAAGTTGTTTGCTGGAGTTTGTTTTTTTCATTCATTCATTCAACCTTTATTTAGTCAGGTAAATCTTTTGAACCTCATGGGCTCATTTACGAAAGCGACCTGCTAAAACTGTTTGTTGCTAGAGGGTGCGTGAACGCAGCTCAACCACCCACCTCCTCCCCTCCATGTCTCTTGACACTCCCATTTTCATGAGGGATTTTGAATCTGGTCTGGGGGCAGAGTTACCGTTTCACAGTGGGTTGAGGACCTCTAACCACTCACTTACAGTAAAGTGCTACTTCATCCAACCCATCGGCCTCTGAGTGTTTATGACTGGATGGGTAACACAACTGTTACACTTATATACTGTACACTAATGAGCCAATCAAAACTAAAGGAGAAGGTGGGGAAACAGGGCAAGGTGCGTTCATGAGTCCAAACGAGAGTGGGAATTTACATCTACTTTTTCATTAAACTAATAAATCACCGAGTTACATTCATAAACTGAACTGAATTAATTACTTTAATTGCTGGATGACCGACACGAGTTGCTGGTTTTCAGAAACTGTGGACCCCACCTGAGCAGTTTAAATAACTCTGTTTTAAAGGAGTTATGTTTTGACAGAGGGTAATTGGTAGAAGGATGTTAGAAATGCAGCTTCCCGGAAAAAGACAAAGAGAAAG
>JBBPBX010010488.1:24541-46617 GCA_038048925.1 Garcialebias charrua
ATCTCTTGTAAATGATTGTTCGAAAAAAGGGGCAGATATAATAAGATTTATTCTTCTTTCTGCTACCTTTCATTTTTTATATTTTGTACATTATCATTTATGGGATTGTCTTGTATTGTTTCTTTTGTAAAAAAAATGAACAAATTCAATAAACATAAACATAAAATGAGTCCTTGTGGCTCAGTGAAACTAACCTGTTTAAATAAAGGTTGAATGAATGAATGTCTACATGTGGGGAAAAGAGAAACTTCATGGAATGTGAGTTTGAGATGCCTCTAAATGAGTTAAAGGCATATCAAATCTTTTTGTTTGGCACGGTGTCCTCTGGCATTAGTGCCAAGACAAAGAGGAGTGAGTGGGACAATGTGTGTAAGCTGTATGATCTGGGGTCAGAGCAGTGCAACCCTGCGGTTATTTGGTTTTTTCGTTTTAAAACGAAATTACAAAAACGGTTTTTAAACGGTTTTTTCGTTATTTCGTTTTTAAAACGAAATTAGAAAAACGGAATTGCCAAAAATAAAAAAAAGGGTACGTTTTGTTTTGGTTGTTTGTTTAACTGCAACGGTTAAACCAAAGACGAGCTTTTATTTTGAAGTTATTCATTCGGACCTTAAACCGGAAATGAAGACATCTGAGTGTAAAAAGGATACGTTGTCTTATTTAGAGGGAATCAACGCATTTAATTGAGAGCTGATGATCTAAGTAACCGTCAACAACATTGATTTAATATTCCAAGTAAGTAATTAAATCATTACATTTGATAAAGTGTATGTTTATAATTGACCGTAGGCTAATGCTAATGCTAACGTTTCTCGCTGAGGTCTGTTTACTCATAGATTAGTATTTTAATCTTATGTTTATGTTTGGAATCAAGTGGCATCAAGTGTTGTGGAATTTGGAATAACCAGAGTAGGGCGAATACGACATCAGAAAATTTACATTTTAAGTAATTAAGAAACAAGTGTGTTATGGGCAAACCACACGGTTTTATAACAAATCAATTTATTATTTACCATTTAGATACTCTTTTTTTCTTTCTTTCAGGTGCGTGCAGACTCTGTTTTATTGACAGCTGATGACAACAGAGGTGTGTCGCCTGATGCTTTTGACACTTTTGAACTAAGAGGAAAAAAAACAGGTATCCTTCACCTGCATTATACGTTCCCAACAACTTTAATCATCTTTTAAAACATAAATAGTTTTATAAATGTTTATGATGATATCAATCAAGTCAACTCCACAATTCTGTTTCCTGATTTACAACACAGCTCCTTCACACTAGTTCTAAATGAAGGTTTTACAAACATTTACATTCCCTTCAGGTTATAATGACTCTTTTTTAAACAAATTGTAATTGAATATTTGGGGGTAATATTTTTACGAGTTTTATACATGACTTGTAAAATACTATGTTCAACCAAATCATAACATTTTAATAATTTCAATTGATGAAATAATCTATTTGTTGGGTGACCCCTTACGAAACAAAAATATATTGGAATATATTGTAAAATATATTGGAATATATTGTAAAATATATTCCAATATATTATAATATATATATTATATATTATAATATATTCCAATATATTATAATTCCAATATATTATACAATATATTCCATTATATAGAAATGTTATGATATATTTTCAAATATACACAAAGACATGTACACAATATATGTGAATATATATATTGTGTATATATGGATACACACTGTTAAAAGTGACACCCTCATTTAGTTATCTTCACTTACTACTTCTCTTTAACACAAAGAGCTCTTACAAGTTTTGAATTTTGAACTCAGCTTTCTGAGTCTTAAGATGTAGAACTTATAGCTATCCATTGGTTTGAAATTTGTCATATTTGTATGTGTTGATTGAACTTGAGTCTGTAAGTCATCAGTTTTTTTCTTTTTTTTCTTTCATTTCAAATTTGTATTAATTTGAAAAAAAAAATACAACACAAAACCATATAACAAAGTATGTCTATACAACACATAAATAAAATGAAGGGTAGCAGTAAGAAAAAAAAATCTTATTTTATCTGCCCCCTCTTACAATCAATCAAATCAAACAACAGTCATATTTAAGTGATTTAACAAAAAAGAAAAAAAAATCACTTAACTATCGAACCATAAAGCAACATATATACAGTAATGGTGTAACCCTGTGGTTTGAGTTCATTTCAAGTTAGTAGTGAATGAATGAATAATCAATCAATCAATCACCTTTATTTTGAATGAATAAGTAAATGGTGTTTAACCTTTGTGTTTATGGAACATGCAAACATACTGTGTTTGGAGTTTAATGTACGTTCAATACTGTTTGTATTAATAACTGTTTGTAAAAAAAAAAGCGATGTAACTATAATGGCTAATAGTTTGGGATTTTATTTTGGTGATTGGGGAGGAGGACGTACTTCCGGGCGCGGGAGGGGCTTCCGGGCGCGAGAGAGGACGGAGTGACGAGGAGGAAGAAGACGAAAAAAGAGCGCGAACGTGGGCGCCATTATTTTCCATTGAAAAACGGGCCTGTCTTCGTGGAGGAACACTTCACTGAACTGTTGTCCGTGCCGTTGAGGGGGTAGACAAAGACTCCCGCCGAGCTGTGGATGTCGAAGCTGCGAGGGTGATCAACCCCGTGGAGAACAGTTCATTATGTCGCTAGCTCAGTGGCTATCGCTAGCGCGACTCGTCGGGCGGCTTGCCAGCAGAGAGAGGACCGTGGCACGGATTCTTCCACCCTGCGGAGGACATCGGACAGAAGCAGACGGACTGAGGCGAGACTGACCTCCGGGAGACGGATGTATTCAGGTGAGCGGGGACATGGTTGAAGGGGAATATTAGCGCGAGTGCATCAGGCCTGCAACGACCAGAACTATATTTTTAATTAGCAGCCGGCTAATTTCCTTTTTTAGTTTTTAGTTGTTGTTTTTTAGTTTCCTTTTTTTATTTAAGGGGTTAAAGCGTATCATTTTATCCAATTGTAAAGTGAAAAGACTGATCTGTTGTTTCCAAATTGTTTATTAAATTGTTCATGTTTTTTAAAGCATATGTTTATTCTACCGTGTTATACTTGTTGTTTAATTAAGGGATATAGATTCAGAGTTTACAGGTAGAGATACCAAGTGACTTGGTATCTCTACCTGCATGTTGACTAGTTTGGAATTTGAGATTTGGTAACCAACTGATTCAAAGAACTCAGGTTAGCCACCCTCATTAATGCCAAGGACATTTATATTTTTGCAATAGTCCAGTTTTGATCATTCTCTTAAATGTAATCATCGTTTTTGCATTTTTTACTTCAGTCTCCAAACCATTCCACAATCCAATTCCTTGAATTGAGGTTGACCGACTCTTCAAACGGGTTCTATATTTTGGTTTAACAAATGTTTCAATTCCCTTGAGATTATAACAGCTCTACCGTTTAACAAAATGTGTTTGGATATTTTCAGGCAATTCATTTTTATGAGCTCTATACATAACTAATAAAATATTATGATCCACCAAGTCATGAAACTTCAATAATTTCAGTTGATTAAATAATGTGTTAGAAGTGTGACAAAAATGTTTTCCAGTGATTATTCTAACAGCTCTTTTTTAAAACAAGCAGAGGAAAAAAGGCGGGGAAAGTAAAACTTGAAGTTATTCAATGTGTTGACTAGTTTGGAATTTGAGATTTGATTCAACTTTGGTTTATAAGTCAACATTTAAAAAAAAAAAAAGAGGGGAAAAAAGGCAGGAGTGGGAAACAAGATGTACCGTATAGAAAAAAACATTTCTTGTGACTTTAAATTTAGAATGTTTTCTTTAACTTGTACATGTCTGTCTTCATTTCTACAGCCAGACACCTGCAGTGATGTCCCCCTCAGCCTCCTGCACTCCATCACACTGACTCCAGCCACATCTGGAAGACACCTGACCTGATCTGACATGCTCCATCGTCTTTTCTGCATCATTTGGATAACAGTAAGCACAATATTTTTTTGTCTGTTTCATTTTTTTTATTTTATTTTTTTATTAATGTTAACTTGCACATGTCTTGTCTTCATTTCTACAGCCAGACACCTGCAGCAATGTCCCCCTCAGCCTCCTGCACTCCATCACACTGACTCCAGCCACATCTGGAAGACACCTGACCTGATCTGACATGCTCCATCGTCTTTTCTGCATCATTTGGATAACAGTAAGCACAATATTTTTTTGTCTGTTGTTTCTTTTTTTTTTTTAAATTTTATTAATGTTAACTTGCACATGTCTTGTCTTCATTTCTACAGCCAGACACCTGCAGCAATGTCCCCCTCAGCCTCCTGCACTCCATCACACTGACTCCAGCCACATCTGGAAGACACCTGACCTGATCTGACATGCTCCATCGTCTTTTCTGCATCATTTGGATAACAGTAAGCACAATATTTTTTTGTCTGTTGTTTCTTTTTTTTAATTTTTTTTTATTAATGTTAACTTGCACATGTCTTGTCTTCATTTCTACAGCCAGACACCTGCAGCAATGTCCCCCTCAGCCTCCTGCACTCCATCACACTGACTCCAGCCACATCTGGAAGACACCTGACCTGATCTGACATGCTCCATCGTCTTTTCTGCATCATTTGGATAACAGTAAGCACAATATTTTTTTGTCTGTTGTTTCATTTTTTTATTTTTTATTAATGTTAACCTGCACATGTCTTGTCTTCATTTCTACAGCCAGACACCTGCAGTGATGTCCCCCTCAGTCTCCTGCATCCACATCATCACACTGACTCCAGCCACATCTGGAAGACACATGACCTGATCTGACATGCTCTATCTTCTTTTCTGCATCATTAGGATAACAGTAAGCACAATATTTTTTTGTCTGTTGTTTCTTTTTTATTTTATTAATGTTAACTTGCACATGTCTTGTCTTCATTTCTACAGCCAGACCTGCAGTGATGCTGAACGGTGTCTGCCCTGCTGTGCTGCTGTGTCATCACTGTGAGTTTCTGAACTTCACTAAAACTTTCAGAGAACTTCAGTACAACCTGCTAGCTCTTCTCAATGTTGTAACAGTATGTTAATCAACCATGATGCATGTGTTCTTAAATTTTAGGGAATACCTTCAAAAGTCCTTGATGTTGATGTTTATAAAGGTGTGAGAACTTCACATTGTATAATGCAATCATTTGTACTTGTTTGCTCACTTGTGTTTGTCATTTTACTGCCCAACAGACTGCAGAGCTTACTGATATTCGAACACTGGTGCTCAGAGGACTTCCTGTTATCCTTGGTGACATGAACCCCACAGACCTACAAACCAGCCTTTGTAAGTAATTTTATTATCTCAAAGATGACCTAAAGGAACAATGTAAGGTGCTGAAAATATAATAAAAATGTGTACACTGAAATGAACATAGATTTTTCAAAGTGTCTAAAAATACAAATTGCTGTGACCATGTCCACAAAAATACACTGCTTATTTTCTTACACTGATCCTCCTGCTGCTTCTCTAAATTGGGGAAAATTCTGTCCACCATCTACATGCTGACCACTTAGGCAACCCCACTTTGAAAAATCCAAACTATCCCTTTAATTTTCATTTACCCGTATGTCTTATGCTATGCTGTGTTGAGTTCATGTCATGAACTGTTATGCTTATGTTTTATGCTATGCTGTTTCATGAGGGAGTGGTGGAGCAGAGGTTAGAGTATATGGGCCAGTGATCAGAAAGTCACCAGTTCAACTCCCAGGACTAACGACGTCAAAATGTGGGTGGAAAAGGTGAAACATCCACACCAGCCTCAACCTTCATTTGCCCCACTCTGGGCCCTTGAGCAAGGCTCTTAACCCCCACCATTTGCTCCCTAAACAGGTCTCTTGAAAACAGTTTTTGTGACTCAATGGGACTATCAGTAGAAATAACGGGTAAATATAAATGTTGGGATTTGAGCCTGGACAGACAGATGTGGGAACCCTGGTGACAGTTCCTGTATTTGAAAAAAAAAAAAACCTGTGAGCATAGTTTTAAACAACTGAAAGAATACGGTATCGTTCCACACTAGCACATGATCATGTGTCCTTTTGTGGAGCTTAAACTAATACACAATTTACACAAGGAAACTAGGGCTGCATGTTATGATAAAACAGAAGATATGACAAATATTGTAATTCGTTTATGGAAATCATTATTTTTGATCAATTAATGATGGCTGCTTAACGATAATTGTCTCTGTTGTGCTCTTGTCATTTATTAAGGACTCAGATGATGATGACTTGTTCTGCAACATTGACATTGGGATTCTCCTCGTTGAACCTGAAGGTGCTGTGCCCTCATCCTCCTTGCATCTCAGTCCAGCCTCTCTGAAAATCATCATGGAGGGAGAAGTCGTGTTGGCCAACATTCAAGACCTGCCAAAAGCTATGTGCATTCTCTTTGGACTTGTACATGCTATGCCTTTCAACTACCTCAGTTCTATGAAGTCCACATTCCAGTTCATCCAACAGGTGTCTCCATCTATCACCTGTGCGTCAACACCTTGTGCCTAACAGTGAGTTGAACTTGCTTTCTGACTGTGTTTTATGTTTTTATTGCAGGTCATGACCCTGCTTTAACTTCACGTGTTCATGTTTGTGTCTCTTTCAACAGACAAAACCTGCTGCACCTGACCTCATGTACAGACCTGTGTCCTCTGCTCTCTCCTCACCATCCTCCTGCAGCTCCTCTCTATCCATCACATGTGCGTCAACACCTTGTGCCTAACCCTGACATGTATCCACATCAATGACTGCTGCCAAAACAGGAAAACACACCTGACCTGATGGACAGACCTGCTCTCATCAGGACTACACACCTGACCTGAACTCACATCTGGACTCCCATGTACCCATCATTCATGGTTGAATCATTGCTCAATGGCTAAGCAGTTCCATATGATCCATGTTTGAAAATGAGAACCACCTAATAAGCCTGTCTACCTCCACTTCAATCAAAGTAAGGGAATTTTCTTTTCTATGCTGTTTTTGTGCTGCTTCTAGCTTTTTCAGGTTCCTGGACTGTACACTAAGGCACTGGTTTTTCAAGTAAATTTTCAAGTAAAGCGAAAGAAAATAAATGAAAACAACCAAAGAAAATAAATTATGAAACTGAGCAGATTTAGCAAAGTACTAGTTACTTGTTTACTATTTCATATTTACTAGTTGGGGCTGTTAAAATGCAAGCACAAGTGGTAAAATGTTTCAGTTGTTCCAAAAACAATATTTTTGTTTTGTTTTACTGTGACTGGATGTGAAAGACTGAAGTTAATGCAAAAAAAAAAAAAAGTTACAACATTTTGCTGTTTTGTCTTTTCTTTTGCTTATAAATCACATGTGCTTTTATGCCTTGCTTATGCTGGTGAAGATTCTCAGTCGTCCAGGACATGATAAATCAAAAAGGCGTTCAATTCAAGATCAACTGGACTTTATTTGTAACAGAAGACGTTTCGCTTCTCATCCGAAAAGCTTTATCAATTCAATGCCTTGCTTATGTTTACATGATCCTCTTTGTGTGTCATTGTTGGCAACCAGTGCACTTGTTAAAAAGTTTTTTTGTGTGTAAATGAATAAAAGTGAAGTTCCATTTTAAATACTGTATCCTGTTATTTAGTGTATTGTTAAAATGTTTAACTGTTCAAAAGCATGTGTGAAATATATATATATATATATATATATATATATATATATATATATATATATATATATATATATATATATATATATTCTAAAATATATTGACAAATGTACCAATGTAATATATAATGCAATATATTATATAATATATAAAGAATAGCCACATATGTAAAAAAATATATGCCAAAATATATTTAGATATATTAGTTAATATACCATAAAATATATTAAATTCATATATTTTACAATATATTTTAAATATATTATTTGATATATTTTTTGTTATATTTTGGCATATATGTGTAGATATATATTCTAATATATTTTTCAATATATTAAAAGCGGCAATTCCTTATATATTATTACATATATTACAATATATTGTGTTCATATATTTTTCAATATATGGCAAAATATATTTAGATATATTGGTTAATATACCATAAAATATATTAAATTCATATATTTTACAATATATTTTAAATATATTATTTGATATATTTTTTGTTATATTTTGGCATATATGTGTAGATATATATTCTAATATATTTTTCAATATATTAAAAGCGGCAATTCCTTATATATTATTACATATATTACAATATATTGTGTTCATATATTTTTCAATATATATTTTAATATATATTTCATGCTGTAATTTTAATTTAATTTTAGGGTATTAATAATCCATATCAACTGATACAAACCACAGTAACCTTAATCTTGTCAAATACTTTCAAACAACCCCAAAATTACATTATTATGAAATGCAATATATTGTTGAAAAATATATTGTAAAATATATTTTTCTTGCGTAAGGGTGGTTTGGTGCATGTACTGCATCCTGCCGCAAGAGCCTCCAGCGCATCGTGAGAGCAGCTGAGAAGATCGTCGGCACCTCCTTCCCCTCACTGCAGGACTTACACAGCAAACGCCTCACTCGGAAAGCCCTCTGCATGGCAGGTGATCCCACACACCCACTACACAGCTGCTTTAGACTGCTGCCATCAGGGAGGAGACTGAGGAGTCTCCAGGCTCGAACCAGCAGACTGAGAGACAGCTCTGTTCATCAGGCAGTCAGGATGCTAAACACTCTGCCTGCTCTGCCTCCCCTCCCATTTGAACTGCCTTAACACAAAAAACTTTCTCACACATTACCACACAACACAAAGATTTTAACACTGGACTCTGTGTCATCAAACGGGTTATTCACTAAACTCTCGGTCATGTGCTCATTCAGTTTGCACTACTTCTCATATTTGCACTAATGTTTGTATTACATTACTGCCTATAGTCATACTACTGTTTACATTCACTGTTTACATACTACTGTTTACATTCACTGTTTACATTTATTAATACTGTTTACATTTATTACTACTGTTTACATTTACACTACTTTTATATCTACACCACTGCTGATACATATACAGTATTCTCTGACCAGCCTTATTTAAGGATGCCCAATGTGCCTTACTGCATATGCCACTTTTGCCTCTATACCAACATCAACTACTACCTCATACATATACTGTGTACATTAACTCACATGCTAGAACCTTCAGTTTATTTTACAGATATACTTTTTATACTTTTTTATACTACTATGCAAAAACTCAGGACAGTATTACACTTTTATTATTTCATTTTATGCTTATGTTCATTAAATGTTTAGTGTTTTAGTGTTGGTGTAAATTTTCATACTTTTATACTACTATGCAAAAACTCAGGACAGTGTTACACTTTTACTATTTTATGCTTATGTTTATTAAATGTTTCAGTGTTTTAGTGTTGGTGTAAATTTTCATACTTTTATACTACTATGCAAAAACTCAGGACAGTGTTACACTTTTACTATTTTATGCTTATGTTCATTAAATGTTTAGTGTTTTAGTGTTGGTGTAAATGTTCATACTTTTATACTACTATGCAAAAACTCAGGACAGTATTACACTTTTATTATTTCAATTTATGCTTATGTTCATTAAATGTTTAGTGTTTTAGTGTTGGTGTAAATTTTCATACTTTTATACTACTATGCAAAAACTCAGGACAGTGTTACATTTTTACTATTTTATGCTTATGTTTATTAAATGTTTCAGTGTTTTAGTGTTTAAATGGTTACTGTTGCACCGAGGGACTGAGAGAAACGCAATTTCAATCCTGTGTATGTCCTGTACATATTGCAGTTCTGACAATAAAGTTGACTTTGAGATGAGTGAGGACGTCGCTTTCCTCTGCTGTGACTGACTCTTAAAATGACTGAAGGACACTGAAACTGTCATACAGAAGCAGATCATGGTATTTATGATGCATACCTCTGGTAATTGTAGTTTCTTTTATTATTAAGGTTCTTATGTCATCATGTTATCAATTTTAACTTTTTAACATTTTTTAATTCGTTTTGCTCATGAATAAACAGTTTTTAAGCAACAACTTGTGTGGATATTTTGTGTGCGCTCTATTTAGACCTGTTGTACATATCTGTGTTGTGGGTTTGAACCAGATCTGGGCCGCGTTTTGAGATTCGACTTACTCTACTGGGCCGGACCTGGGCCAAATCCGCCTAAAAATGAAATGAGGATGCCGCATTTGGGCCGAATGCAGTAGTTTTGTAGCACTTCTGGCCCACCTCTGGCCCAGATCCAATCCAGATCCGCAATCCACATCCGGGCCAGTTTTGGCCCGTTGGACAAAAAGACGCCGGGCAACACACGACACCACGTCAGCACACAGATGAGAACAGCTCAAACTTTACTCATGTGCGCTTAGAGATTTATAACTCACAATTATTACTTGCTTACCTGTGTAGAAAGGCACCATTAATAATTACTGCTGTTTCAACGTTGCTAGTTGGCCGTGTGATCAGCTCTGAGTGTAAACAGAGATGGTCCCCCACTGCCCCTCCCTCCTGGCTCGAACCGGAAGCGCTGGCGATCCGTGGCGATAAGAGACGAGTCCAGGCTCGAGGGCGACGGAAAATGCGACCTGTACAGTCCAATAGTTTTGGACAGATGGGACATAAACTACGGCCGCTAGCGGCCGCTAGTTATAATTAGATTCAATGGAAAAGCCGCAGGCGGCGCCCAGCGGGGAAACCGGAAGTACGTCACAATCAAAAAACGTTTTTTGAAACAATCATTACTCATAAAATATTTATCCTACACAACTAAAAACATATATGCATGCATTTTGAAATATTTTTATTTTATTATTTCACTTTTATAAAAAAAATAATAATAAATCTTCAAATGGTGAAGAAGAAGAGCTGCATCCAAGGAGGGGCGGCGCCCTTAGCGCCCTCTAGTGGCGGCTCGTGACATTTTCACCAGGGGGGGCTATACAGGGAATCCTCGAGTTACGTCAGGGATCCGGACCTACAAGTGTGACTTAGGTCGATTCTGCGGTATCTCGCGGACCAAAAACACGTGCCTGTCGTAGGTCCACATTTCTGACGTAGGTCGCGGCTATACCGTTAACGGAGCGACGCACACACATTTAACGGCATGAGACTGAACAAGCGGACATCCTGTGCCATAAACATGCACAGAACTTTATTTACAAACACTTACATAACACATTATACCACACATTCATCCATAAACACACAAAACCAGTACAGCATGTACTGTACAGGTACTGTAATGTTTTTTCCAGCACAGACAAAGCATACAAAATACTGTACAGTACAAATCTCTTCCTGAACAGTTCTCAGCCATAATCTGCAAATGAGTTCAACCATGAAACATGAACACTTCCCTTTGAGCAGGAGCTATTAACATCAAAATCCAGCAAATCAGCAGGAATTCCCATCCATTCATCCATCCATCCAGCAGCAGCACCAGCTTATTGACATGAATCAGCACCAAATCAGCCGAAAATCACATCCATGCAACCATCATGTTTTTTGAAACCAGTGCAGTCCATGTGGTGTTTGTGTGCAGTCCATGTGGTGTTTATGTGCAGTCCATGTGCATGAAAAAGTCCATGAACTCTAAAAAAAGCTAGAAGCAGCAGAAAAAGGAAACAAGGAAACAAAATGTCCTTACTTTGACTGAAGTGTAGGTAGCCACTGATGTTTTTCTCAAGTTCAAACCTGGATCAGATGGAACTGCTTAGCCAGTGCTCAACCATGAATGATGGGAGCATTTTAGGCCAGGTGTGGGCTCAGTGGTGTGGTCCTGATGTGAGCAGTTCTGTCCATCAGAACAGGTGTTTTTTTGTTTGTTTTTGCAGCAGTCATACATGCAGAAGGTGTTGACACAGGTGATGGATGGAGGCAGATGGAAGGACACCAGAGACAGGCAGGACTGATGTCCTGGACGACAGAGGCAGGACAGAGTGGACACACGTCCATCCATGAGGAAAGTCCACGATGTGAGCTGTGAAGAAATAACAACAACACAAAAGTGAAAGACTATTATTGAAAGACTATTGAAAGACTGTTCAGTACAGCAGGACAGATTCTCTCTCCCTAAAGAGCCAGACATGGACTCAAAAACTTTGAAAACCAACTTCTTCTGAACTTGAACAAGAAATTCTTGCTGCAATATTAAAATGTGTCAGTTCATGGGATGTTAGGAGACAAGAGATTTCTCCAAATGTCTCGACACTCAGGTCCAAGTTTTGAAAATGTTGTCAGGAAGTTAAAGTATTGTTCATTGTTGATCCATTACAAGATTGACTAGACAATATTTTAACTAGAGTTGATGACAAACGAGTTGAAGTGATCTATTCCTTTGTTAGTTGTGTCTAATGCTCCTTTTTTCAAACAGACAACTTTTACTTAAATGTGTTTACTGCAGTTAAAATGACACATTGGTTTTATTTTGTGTTAAATAAAAACTTTCAAAGGTATAATCATTCCTCTTTCTTATTTTGCTTAATTGTATTTAACTCATCACTGAAATTCTGACACACAGAATCAAAAGTCCAAGTGTGAACTGTGTCACAGAGTAAACACAATAAAAACATGCATTATCTGCAGCATTGTTCATTAAAATGGCTCAACACTATTAATGTATTACAGAAAATATGCATACAGTACGCACACTTAATGGTATTGTAGACCATTGCATTAGTTAATACATTCAGCAAGTACTTTTACTTTAATACTTTAATACTACGAGTCAATACTTTATATAGAGTCAGCTCAGGGCAGGGGTAGTACAGAGCGCAGCTGCGCTGAAACCATGCCCACGCACTGACACGCCCCCAGCGTTCCAGGGCAAGGCAAAATCATGTTTTTTCATGATTTTTGAGACTTAATTTTATGTGTTAAACAATGTTTTTAATCAGTCAGATTTAAATGGGTGATTAATAACACATATTTATGCCATGTGACAAACTAAAAACACACATTTAATTTCACTTTACACGGTCTTTAAACTCACAATTATTACTTGCTTACCTGTGTAGAAAGGCACCATTAATAATTACTGCTGTTTCAACGTCTCTAGTTGGCCGTGTGATCAGCTCAGAGTGTAAACAGAGATGGTCCCCCTGCTCCCCCTTCCTCCTGGCTCGAAACGGAAGCGCTGGCGATCCGTGGCGATAAGAGACGAGTCCAGGCTCGAGGGCGACGGAAAATGCGACCTGTACAGTCCAACAGAAGCAGGGCACCGGAAGTTTCTAGCGCGCTAGTTATAATTAGATTCAATGGAAAAGCCGCAGGCGGCGCCCAGCGGGGAACCGCGGGGAACCGGAAGTACGTCACAATCAGAAAACGTTTTTTGAAACAAACAATCATTACTCATAAAATATTTATCCTACACAACTAAAAACATACAGTATATGCAGTGCTTTAAGTGGAAAAAAATAAGTGCCGGTACCCTCCCTAATGACAAACGTTGCGCCCCCCGAAAGATTTTGTAATTTTTTAACATGCTTCAAGTAAAAGTCATTTACTAACCTAATTTAATGAGGACATAAATAGGAAAGATTGTGTCAATCAAAAAATTAACAATCAACAACAGCAGCAAGTCAAATACAGCAGAACATTTTGCTAACAATGCGCTGCTCCGAGTCAACAGATGCATTAAAAAACTTAAGACTTATCTCTTCAGACAGGCTTTTGGTTAATTTTGTACATTGATTTTAGAGTTTGTTATGTTTTACCTTTCTGTATAGTACTTCTGTGATTTTATGATTTTATTTTTCCTTTTGTAAAGCACTATGTGACTCTCATGTCTGTGAAATGTGCTATACAAATAAACAAACTAACAGTAAAAACTCATTTCTTAAATATGCTGGTGAAGATGTTTTGCCAGAAATTTTGAATAAAGTAGATGCCATTTCCTGCATTCTGGTGTATTTTAACAAGTTGTTAAACATCTATGTTTACCTACATGTAAACATGATTCACTAACTATTTTAGAGACATCTAACAAAATAAAGTCAGGTCCTGTGGACAGATTAAAAAATTGTTGAAATTATCATTGATCATGAATCAGGATATTTTAGAGACACCTCATTCAACTAGTATAGACATCATCCTGTTTTTAAATTCACTCCTGTGGCTAAGATAATTAAATTAATGTGACACTTTATCACAGTGGCTTTAGGGGTGCAATTGACTGTTATTTTGTTAATTTTTATTTAGTTTTATTTGTAACACAACATGCCATTTTACTAAACAATGGTTAGTTACACTGCATGTATAAAAATATTAACTTTACCCACACGTTGGAGGAGTTACTTCCGCTTCCCTCACGCTCTGTTGAACTCGCGCTGCAGTTTGTTTTTGTTTTTTTACAGAGTTCGCTGTCGTCTCCTCCCCCTGTCTATCCTGAGGTTGTGATTGGCCAAATGACGCGCTCCACCAAAGATGTTTTATTGTCGTGAAGATGTATTACTCTTTCTTGAAATCCAGTCGGGGGAAATGATGCATTCTAATCTGCCACGGGTCTTTCAAGTGGAGAAGATGAAAATAAGTTCCGGAACGCACCTTACGCTTAAAAAAAGTCCCGGTACTCTCAGGGTTAAATTTTAGAAGTGGCGGAACTAGGTACCGGTGAGTTCCGGCCCACTTAAAGCACTGAGTATATGCATGCATTTCGAAATATTTTTATTTTATTATTTCACTTTTATAAAAAAATAAATAAATCTTCAAATGATGAAGAGCTGCAGTTCCAAGGAGGGGCGGCGCCCCTAGCGCCCTCTAGTGGCGGCCGCCGCTGATCGGTACGTTGGTCCGTACTAGCCATAACAGAAAAATCGATGCCAACGTACACGGGAGAGATAAGCACTCGGGAGAGACAGTCGGCCACCACGTTGGATTTGCCAGCCACATGCTGAATGTCTGTAGTAAATTCTGAAACCGCCGCGAGGTGGCGCTGCTGGCGAGCAGACCAGGGGTCAGAAATTTTTGACATGGCAAACACCAAGGGTTTGTGGTCAACGTATGTAGTGAACTGGTGGCCCTCCAGGAAAAATCTGAAATGGCGTGTAGCCAGGTAAAGTGCTAGCAACTCTCTGTCAAAAACACTGTATTTAAGCTCATTGTCCCGTAGCGTACGGCTGAAAATGCGAGTGGTTGCCAAACTCCAGAAACCTGCTGTTCTAACACAGCCCCCACCGCAACATCAGATGCGTCGGTTGTTAAAGCTATTTGTGCCGTTGGGGCTGGATGGGCCAAAAGGGCAGCGGTGGCCAATGCAGTTTTTGCATCACCAAATGCCTGGAGGCGTTCTGGTGTCCAGTCAACACTGTCGTTGGGGTTTTTTTTTTTTAGCGCTTTTTTTAGCGGTTGTAGCCGTTGAGCTGCTCTGAGGAGGAAACGGTTATAGAAGTTAACCATCCCCAAAAAGTCCTGCAGAGCTTTCACAGACTGGGGCTAAGGAAAATTGGACACCGCTTGCACTTTGTTTGGTAATGGGACAGCACCACTGGCAGAAATGCGATGGCCCAAAAAATCAATAACTGGCAACCCAAACTGGCATTTCGCTGTATTTACAATCAGGCCATGTGCTGCTAGGCGCTGAAAAACCTCACGGAGGTGGGACATGTGCTGTTCAGCCGAGCTGCTAGTTACGAGGATGTCGTCTAAGTATACAAATACGAAGGACAATCCCCTTAAGATCACGTGACTTTTGGCGAAAAAACAAAAGAAAAGTCCGACTCCAGATCAGGAATGAAGGAGAATTTAATACATTTTGTGTCACAAAACATTCCTACATGCGTCGCGACTCCGTCTCCACGACCACAGCGGTGCAAACAGCTGCAAGCTCTGGCGTGAAGAGGGTGAAGGCTGTCGGGTGAGTACCTGTCAATCAAATCGTAGCGCCCACCGCGCGCGCAGGGCTTGCGGAGTTTCAAAAATTCAGAGGTGCACGGCACGCGCTAATCCCCTGCGCGGGGCCAACGCGCAGGGGCGGGGACTGTGAAATTGCATCACTTTTGGAGGGTGCACCCTCGCGCGCTGCGCGACGCGTCAAGTATGAATCTAGCTTTATGGTGTGGTGTTGAGAGGAGGAGACCAAACAAACATACGGCGACTGAACAATTGGATAAGGATTCCAACCTACTTTCGTATCCACCCGAATGACCATTAATGAGGGGAGAAAACAAAACAAAGAATCAAATAAATAAATGGCGGGGGGATCTTTTGCTGTCAGGTCACTCTACATGTTGGACCAAGTTTGCCCCCTGCTGACACTTTTAAAATATGCTTCACTTCAGCTCTGCCTTGAAATAACAAGCCCATCCATCCATTTATTTATTTAGTTAGTTACAGTATTCCATTTTCATTTAACCAGAACCTGGTTATGTAGTTTCCCATGATCACTTGCTGTTAACTCGAGTCACTTACTGTTCAAGTAATTTAGATGACGCTGGCACAAGGAACAAGATTAAAGTAAACATTTGTTTCTATCAGTCCGTTCAGAGGTCTGCTGACAGAACTACCGGTAGTTAGAAAATAGTACTACTAAATAATAATAAAATAAAAAACACTGGACAGACTGACCAGATTGCAATTTTTAACAAGTTTTAAATGTGATATATACTGTATTTGCCATTCAGCATGTCCAAAAAGAAAATAAGAAAATAAAACATGTAGGCTATAAGGCTTTTCACATTCAGTATATTTTCATTTCTACATGGTTTTTCATTGTTATTTATTTATTTCTGTTATTTATACAGATAGTCTCATTGAGTCACTAGGACTCATTTCAAAGATAGACATGTTTGGGAGCAGATGATGGGGGTTAAGGGCCTTGCTCAAGGACAAAGGGTGGGATAAATGTGGGTGGAAGCAAATGGGGTTGTTTGACCTTTTCCATCCACATTTTGATGTTGTCAAGGGAATCAAACTGGCGATCTTCCAATCATAGGCCCACCTTCTCTAACCTATTCCCCACCACTCCTGTGACATCTGTCATACAGTTACTGTTGTATAATGTCCGCTGATTGGTTCTATAATGTTTTCCAGTTCAGAAGTCTATAAAAAGAAAAAAAAATATCAATGCTTTTGCTCCACTGCATTCTTTCTAGGAAACATTCATGATGTGACTATCAAGCTGTTTAACTGATCTTGATCTCAATTATTGAGATCGACTATCGTTTGTCTTTGTCTATAGCCTGCAAACACTCACAATCAAATGGAAAATTGCTTCACAGTACCAGCCTCCACCCATTCATACACACATTCATACACCGGCGGTAGGTGAGAACAAAAGGCCTCAAGAAAAAATAAACTACCTGGAAGAACAAGATATCACAGGGACTGAAACCATACTTTGGATGCATTCTTTCCCTCATTAATGATCGGCGCTTGTTGAAGGGTCAGCCTCCGCTGGGCTTCTTCAACCCTCTCCTCTACAAGCTCAAACAACAGGGGCTGTTTGATGTAAGTTAGAACTGCAGGGAAGGTTTGATTTTCCTTTGTTGTTTCCAGTGAAAATTAAAAAATGAAGTCGAAAGGATCCACTTAGGTAGTTTTGTTTTTAAAGAAAATGTGTTGCAACTTGTCACGTAGTCGTGGTCTGATGAACACTGTGTTTTTCTTCAGGTGACTGAAGGTTGTCACCTGGGCTGTCTGGATGAGCAGGTTCAGGGAAAGGGCTTCTGTGCAGCACCGTCCTGGGACCCCGTTACAGGCTGGGGGACACCAAACTACCCTGCACTGCTGGTTGCACTCATAATGGACTAAACACGTTTATCCAAATGTTAAAAAACTGTCTGCTCTGAGAGCAAATCAAACTCCCGATCAGGTTTCTGATGCTGAAAGGCAGACCAGTGGAATTATAAAACTACTGTACTGGCAATTGCTGTTTTGTTCTGAAACACATGCAGTTCAAATCTTATTTTAATTGGATAAAATGTATTTATTTATTACAATTCTTTTTTTTTTACCTATTTAATGTCATCTTTAAATAATAACTTTATAAGGTGTGCAGTTTTAGTGATTTTTATCTTCAAATTTGGAGTTTTCAGAGTAACGCAGTTGCCGTTTTCTGTTATTCTATGCATCTTTACTGGAATGGATTTCCCTACAAATCTAGATGATGACTGGTATTAACAGTAATCCTCTGCTTTAAATATGCTGGTGAAGATTCTCAGTCGTTTGCTTTAAATGTTCACCTTTAAGGTTGTTCACCTTTAAAGGTTCAGTATGCAGTTTCTGTAGAACTGCAGCAGTTAGAAATATTTTCAACAGGCAAAGCATTCTGATCCCTCCCCCTCAGAGCCATATGTGGCTCTGCCCCCTTGTGGTCTGTTGAATTTCAAATTCAAGCTCTGTTTTTATTGGCTGATTCAAATTCAAGCTCTGTTTTTATTGGCTGGTTACAAACTCTGTTTTTATTGGCTGGAAAATGGTGGGTCACCTTTTCTTTTTAGAAATGCTTATTTACCACCTGGAGAAGCAAGGGGACAATATTTTTTTTAATTTTTTTTCAGAGATTACCTGGCTAACATCAGTCTGTCAGGAGGTAGTGACAGAGTGAAGAAATATGTTCATAAAAAAAGCTACATACTGCAGCTTTAATGTGAAGACCTTTAATGATTATATTTGATGTTAGAATGCTTTAGTTTCTTTTTGTCTCGGCAGGGATGAGCCAAGATCAACTTTAGTTAAACACACATGCAGTTCTAATGTCACTCATGGTTTAAATAAACAGGAACAAATGTGGTTTAACTGGCTTATTTAATACTATATTTTGTGGCCTTAAGTGGCTAATATAAAAAAATGCAGTGCTTTACATCTGCAGTTTTACTATTTATTGCACATGATTTTGTTTGTTCTTGGAATAGCCTAAAATAAGTTATGGGAGAGTGGCTGCTTTTTCTGAGGTTCATTAAGAGCGATCAGTTCATTAAGATGCAAAACGGAGCCCGAAGTGTACTGGTATGCAAAAAAACCAAAAAAAAACGAATGGGATCTCTCTCCTTTATTTTTCAAACAATGTTATTTATTACTTCACAGTTCAAACAATGTTATTTATTACTTGAACAGTTCAAACAATGTTATGTATTACTTAACAGTTTAAACAGTGTTATTTATTACTTCACAGTTCAAACAATGTTATTTATTACTTCAAAGTTATACAGTAAATTTAAGACCTTGTGTGTTTGGTAAGGACAAGTAAATTATAGACCTACAACACCTGGACAGGAGGGTGGATGAGGAGGTGGTGGAGTCTGAAGAAGTGTACAAGCAGCAGGATGAGGAGAAACTAGTTCTTAATGACACAGCTAGCTGCTCAGTAAAATTGAATTTCTAGTAAAATTCTGATTTTGCAGATTTACAGCTGTAAAGTGTCATTTTTACAGAGCTGATGAAGTCAAACACCACTTGCTGATATTTTTTAAACTCAATTTTTTTTGATAATCTGTTCATATTAATGTTTCCCCAGAGGTTTTCATATATTTGATAATATGGGATGGTTTTATTTTAATAAAATGTTTTTTTTAACATTCACCAATTTTGTTTTTACTAAAGTACGAGCTGTGAGTTGTAGATGAACGAATGAAATTAAAACAGATACACAAATATTCTCACAAAGAATAACTCAACACTAACAGATAATATAGTGTACTACTGTAACTTTATTTACACATATCTACAGAAACACTTGGTTCATTGTTATCCTTTTTTTTTCAAACAATATGTTCATTTGAACTGTCAGAAAAAATATTAAATTCATATTTTCATTGATTCATTTTCATCTCAATGCTCTGGCCAGTTATAGTATGTCTGCATATTTTGATGTCTTGATGCACAAACGTAGCTTTCTGCAGCATCAGTCCTGGTGTTCTACCCCTCATAGCAGTGGACTCCGTCGCGGATCCGCATTCTTACCTGTTAAGATCCGCGCCGCGGATCTGCGGTTTGCGCGTCCGGAGCAGATCCGGAGCAGATCCGCCCAGCATGCCAAATAACCGACCCCCCCACACTGTCAGGATAACGGACCCGGCACGGATCTGTGAGCCTTAAGTGCTCTTGTGCTCTGGGAACATGACCCCACACGGATCCGTGCTCCGCGCCGTAGGCGGATACGCTCTCCAGGTGGAGCTAGTGACAAAGGCCAGCATAAACACGCTCCATGTCCCGCCCTCTAGGCGGCCCAAAAAGTAGTATATGCAAGTATCCTTAAAGTATACTAATTTTAAACTAAAAAAATAATATACTTTCAAGTTTACTTTTTAGGTACTTATCAAAAGTATACTTAGCCAAGTTTATTTTATACAATACTTGACTTATACTAAAAATAAACTAAAACTCTTAAGTATACTATATACTTCTGTTTAAACTTTTGGCCAAGGTAATTTTATACAAAGTATTTTCACACTGGTTTATTTTTAGTACTTCTGTTTTAAACGTTTTGTCAGTTTTTTGGAACATATATATATATATATATAGTATATATATATATATATATATATATATATATATATATATATATATATATATATATATAGTATATTGTTATTATTATTATTGAGCATGCATCAGGGTATTATTATTATCATCATTATTACTATCATTATTCAATTTTATTCTGCGTTACTCCAGGCGTGAAACAGAAAAAAAAAAAAAAAAGTTGCTGCTTTGCTTTCTGCCATTTTTCTGTTTGTGAGCTTCATGCGTTATGATTGGATTGGGGTTAAAACGTGATCATGTACGTCTCAACCAATCAACGCCACTCTTGCTTGTCAGGTTGCATGTGAACCAATCAACGCCACTCTTGTTTATTGGGGGAAGTAGCATGTGATCATATTCAACCAATCAACGCCTCTTGCTTCGCGCCCTTCGTTCAAATGTAGCCATTTCCTTTCCAACTGTTGGACAAGAAGCTGTTGTTGTGTCGGACTAGCGCTCGTAAAAGACGTCGACTGGTCTGACTCTGGACGACGACTGGACATTCAGTTGGAAGTTTAAGGTAATCGGTTCTGTTTGTTTATTTGCTAGCTGTTAGCTCTGTTCACTTGAATGAACAAAACCTGCTGCTGGATGTCTTTTCAAAAGAGACAAGGCCCCGCATCCACGCGTTTGCGTCGCATGTCTTAACATGCGCTGACCAGCCAGCAGAACAATACAGCCAGGCTGAAATACTAGTTGACTTGAAATACGTATTTTTGCAACATTACTGGTTTTGTAGCTGCTTCAGGCAGGTTTCTGCTGCAGCGAGGTCCTACTCGGTTTCTTTATGCTTCAAAACATGACACAGAGTCGTTCTAACTAGCGTGAGAACATCCAACTTGTTTAATCTGAAGTTTCCACTCGATAGAACATGATGAGAGTCAGAAGATGAAGCACAATAAATAAAGTTTGATTCAACGTGTCCCTGAAACAAACAGCTCCAGCGCTGCATGTTTTGTTAATTCATTTATTCAAAATAAAACAAATTCATCAGAAAGGGAAAAAAAACACTGAAAGAAAAGTTGCAGAAAGAAGAAAATAGTCTTATAATATCTGCCCCTTATTAAAATAAACAACAAACAACAACCTTCACTTGAACAATCTCCAAACTGAAAAAACAAACAAACAAAAACAGGTATCCTTCACCTGCATTATACATTCCCAACAACTTTAATTTAATCATCTTTTAAAACATATAAATAGTTTTAGAAATGCTTATGGTGATATCAAGTAAACTTCACAGTCCTGTTTCCTGATTTACAACACGGCTCCTTCAGACTACTGTAGTTCTGAATGAAGGTAACATTTACACATTTACATTCCCTTCAGGTTATATTTACTCTTTTTTTTTTTTCAACAAATTTTAATTGAATATTTGGGGGTAATAGTTTTATGAGTTTTATACATGACTTGTAAAATACTATGTTCAACAAAATCATACACTTTTAATAATTTCAATTAATTAAATAATATATTTGTTGGATGACCATAGCACTTCTTAATAATTCTTATAGCTCTTTTTTTTGTAAAATAAAAACAGGGTTTGTAATAGTTTTGCATGCTTTT
>JBBPBX010010489.1:0-16828 GCA_038048925.1 Garcialebias charrua
TGCTCCCCCTGCATTTGTCAGACAGTACAAGATTCCTCTGGCAGCACATCAACCTATCAGAGAAATCATTAATGACCTGTTAGAAAAAGGTATCATCCGATACTGTAACAGCACTTACTCTGCGCCTTTATGGCCGGTGTTAAAACCTAATGGTAAGTGGAGACTCACTATAGACTACAGAAAGCTAAACAAACAAGTTCCCTTATCCAGATGGCCTATGACGCAACTCCAACAGGAACTGCCCAAGGTCACCAATGGTAAGTACTTCTCGACTCTCGACGTCGCCTCTGGTTTTTGGACCATCCCTGTGCGCGCCGAGGACCAGTACAAACTAGCTTTCACTTTTGGTGGCCGTCAGTACACCTTTAACAGGTGTCCCTTTGGCTACGCTAACTCACCTGCAGAGTTCAACATTTTCTTGAACAAAGCATGTCCAGACGCCCACGAGCGTGGGACACTGATCTACGTGGACGATGTCCTTTTGAGGCAGCCAACACTGGACTCACATTTGGCTGAGATCGACCACGTTCTGAATCAGCTGACAACTGCTGGTGCTAAAATATCACTGTCAAAATGCCAATGGTGCAGAACCAAAGTGGACTACGTTGGCCTACTTGTAGGTCCTGACGGAGTACAACCACAGCTGACTCGCACCCAAGGCCTCGACAATCTCAAAGTCCCCACCAATCTCAAAGAACTACAAAGTTTTCTGGGCGTGTGTAACTACTCGAACCAATTCATCGAAAACTATGCGGACCTTGCGAAACCACTGACTGAACTCCTTAAAAAAGACGTACCATTTGTTTGGACTGACAAACAGCAACAGGCAATGGACGCTCTTATAAACAGGATCAAGTCAGCCCCTTGTTTAGTCTACCCAGACTACAACAAAGAGTTTTACTTGGAAGTGGGCTTCTCAGCTCATTGCATAAGTGCGGGTCTGTACCAGATACACGACAGAGACAAACGTGTGGTAGCCTACGCCAGCAAAACGATGGCAGGCCCCGAGTTGAGATTCTCAGACTGTGAGAAAGCTTTACTGACCACAGTGTGGGCAGTTAAACATTTCTCCAGCTACATTGGTGGACAGAAAATCATTGTGGAAACACAACACCAGCCAGTGACCTTTCTTAACAGTGAACGCATCAGAGATGGTGTGGTGACAAACTCACGTGTTGCAACGTGGCTCATGGCGCTTCAAAGTTTTAACCTAGACATACGTTATGGTCAAAACAAGAAGTCTCATCTGGGGACGGACTTGGCAATCTGCCAGAAGTGTACACAAGATGTACCAGCCACCCAGCCGCCGGTTGAGGTAAAACCCCCAGTAACTGAAGACCCGAATCACCACTTCTTTGATGACAATATCTGCAAAGATATGACAACATTGTACGTGGATGGATCTTCATTCCTCCGCGACAAGATCTGCAGAGCAGGTGTTGGAGGGGTCCTCCTCCAAGACCAAGAGCAGATAACTTTCAGCTACAAATTAGGATCTCAGACTTCTCAGTATGCTGAGATTGCAGGAATCCTAATAGCTCTCCAGATGGTAGTAGAACGCTCCATCAAGACGCTAGTCATCTGCACTGACTCTAACTATGCTCGTTTGAGTTTCGCTTGTCACCTCGCTGTGTGGAAACAGAACGGTTTCCTAACAAGCGACAGAAAAGTGGTCAAACACAAAGAGCTTTTCATAGCGTGTGATCACTTGGTGACATCACACGACTTACAGATCTACTGGAAGAAAGTTCCAGGGCATTCTAGAGTCCCAGGCGATGACAAGCACTACAATGACATTGCAGATTCCTTAGCCAAAGAAGGAGCCGACGAAGGTCCTCTATGGTCCTTCGACCCCTCCTGGTTAATCAAGACTCTGTCAATACAACCTACGGTCAGGGTTATGGCAGTCACACGTGCCCAGGCCGCAGCCAGACCTGCTGACAACGCAGTCTCTGTACGACCTGCACTGACTGACCCAGACATCATCCAACTACAGAAGTCGGATCCTGCTATTAACTCCATGATACTGTACCTGATTGATCCAGACAAGAACATTCTGTCTAAAGACGACCTGGATTCCGATCCAGACCTTAAGGTCCTCTATCAGCTGCGCAAACAGCTAAAACTAATCAAGGGCATCTTAACTTTCGCTCATGGACCAACGTCCTCACCTGTGTTCGTGGTTCCCCATGACCAAAGGGGGGTGATGTTAGTTCATGCCCATGATCTCCCGTCCGCAGGACACAAAGGAGATAAAGCCACGCTGACGGCATTAAAACAAATTGCCTATTGGCCTGGAATGAAAAGGATGTCAAGGACTACATTGAAGGGTGCGTGGTCTGTGGCCAGTTTCAGCCAACCAGACCACTTCACAGAGCACCACTGCAAAGCAGAGGCATTGCATTCCCATGGTCTGACCTCCAGATCGACTGGGTTGGACCACTCACTAAGAGCTCTAGAGGAAATAAATATTTTCTCACGGTAACCTGTGCATTCACCAAATGGGTAGAATGCCTACCAGCTCCTAACGACACAGCACAAACCACTGCTATGTTGTTAATGAATCATATATTCTCAAGGTTTGGACTTCCCCTTCGGGTGAACTCAGACCAAGGTACACACTTCACAGGTGAAGTGATGAAAGAACTGTGGAAGACGCTAGGCGTCAAGGCCAACTTTCATGTCGGCTACCACCCACAGGCTTCAGGCCAAGTAGAGAGAGCAAACAGAACTGTGGTGAGTATTTTGAAGAAATACGTGGCTGCAAACCACAAGGACTGGGACGTGAAACTCCCTCTGGTCCTCATGGCCATAAGAGCCACTCCACACACATCAACTGGCATCTCTCCCTTCGAGATGATGACCGGTCGACAAATGACTCTCCCTCTACACCTGTTGTACCAACCAGGCGACGCCGCCATGGCGACAGCCTACACTACACAACAATACATGAAAGATTTGAATGTACACCTCAGAAACACTTTTGCTTTCGCCCAGAAAAACCTGGAAAAATCTGCTGAAGGACGCAAGGCGTACTACGACCAGAAGGCCTCTCACAATGAACTCCAGGTGGGAGACAGAGTCTGGTACTATACGTTCGCTCCAGCAACCGGGAAAGGAGGGTCCGAGACCGGAACTCTCGCCCGTAAATTAATGCCCAGGTGGACTGGACCTCATCTGATAACAGACAAAGTGTCCTCAGTCGTCTACGAAATCAAAATCAGCAAAGGCCGCAAAGAGCCAATTGCTAAATGGGTACATCGAAATCAGATCAAACCTTACAAGGCGTTCAATGACTCCACAAAAGACAAAGATCTCACAAACTCACCGACTTCATGGGATAATAAGGTCGTCCAAACACAAGTTAGTAAATAAACTAATCAGGTTTAAACTACCATATTTCCCACCCTATAAGTCGCATTGTCCAATTTGAACTTAGAAACGCTAAGCCTAAAACCCACAACAAAAAACTAACCTTAACAACCGTTTAAATCCACGAGATTTAATTTGACCTCGGTCATAAAGTTGAGACCTGTTTTCTTGTGTGTTGCACTTTGGAATCTGACGACAAGAGTGTGTCGAAGCAGTGAAACGTTGTTTCCTTGTTGTTTAGTCATTACTGTTGTCATTAGTTGAGATATTGTTTGGTTCTGAACACTCCCAGCCAAAAAGGTTTTGTATTAACATTGGTTAATGAATGATATGGATTTAACTATGCCAACATGCAGTTCGTTTTGTTAAATCTCAATCGTCGAAGAGTCAATGTAGTTTAAAGCTACTCAAGGTACCATAAACTACATTGACCTCACAATTTCTAAATTGAACCGATTCGATCGTTTCTATTCTAGATTATCTATTCATTTTGATGAGTCTCGCCATAGACTTCAAAATTTATTAGGAATACCAAATCCTACGTCGTTCGTCTAAAAGACAACAGACATTTAGATCAAACTATATTTCATTTTTATTTTAGTTTAACCTAAACTAAGTAATGAATGGAGGAATAGTTTGGAATTAGAGGCCTTCGTTACAGAAGCCCTCCAAAATTTTATAGGTACAAATCCCTATATCTAAATTTACAGAATTGATCCACCCCTTAATTGGTAAGTGTAGCTGATCTAAACCATGATAGCTTACATACCAGGTGCATATAGGTAAGGCTTAATGTAAAATCCCAATCATAAGCCCACCTTAAAAAACCACATAATTGCATGACACATAGAACCAGAGTGGCACTGACTGGAAACCAACCAGCCACCAACCATCGATGTGGGGACCTGCAGCTCCAACGCTTGGTCTTCAACCTTCGTCCAAGGGCCGCCTCCTCTGCGTCAATCGAGGGATCCCCTCTACATGCTGATTATGAAAACAATTGTTGCTGATCAATCAACAAAACTAATCGTTGTGGAATTACTGCTGTGGAATTACCGCTGTGGATTATAAGACTTTGCTTTCCAAGGGATCACAGACTTTGTTTTCCAAGAGTTAACAGACTTTGTTTTCCAAAGGATTAAAAGCTTTTCGCAATGGGATTACCTCCGAACAGTATGGAATTTCCAAAAACTTTATGGGATTATAATTTTTGATTTTTCTTTTCCACTTGCTGGATTACTTCAAGATCAAAGACAGTTCAAGGTTTCCTTTCGTGTTGGACCCCATCCCCAAGGACTGGCGATGGCTTCCAAAAGGGGGGAGATGTAATGGACCTACCCAGGGTCAAACTAAGGTTTTTGAACTGTCCAGTGATGACCTTTACTGACCTCTCAGTAAAGCAAGACATTTACTACAAAATCATTCATTTAGCTGTAATCTGATAAATATAGTCACCAAAAGAGACTATTTCTATCTTTGATTTTAGGCTGATGTGATCAAAAGAATAACTTTTGTCATTTTCATGATGTGTGCTTTTAAGCTGTGTTATTCTGTAAGAGTTTAAACTGTGTTCACTGCTGTGTCAAAGGTGAAATCTCGGGTCACAGAGACCGGACGGTTTTGTTTAGAAACTCAGAGGACAGTAATCCGTTGTTTTTCATGAAAGGGCTCCAGCTTGCTGTGCCTTTCCCTAAACAAATCTCTCTCTGCTCTGGCTGTAACCTTGGGCCTGATAAGGCAAGTTCACTCCTCTCTTTGTTCCTGCTTTTTAAGTTCTAACTGTGCGAGAACGCTTCAGAGTTTCTGGGAGCTTCGAAAGATGATGTGAACCTTCCAAAGAGCTGAATGACCACAAGTCACGCGCTAAGGACTCGTCATCCAGCTGGGACTGATAACATGTTGTTATGGGTCCACTTCGAACAAGCGTAAGCTCAAGAACTTTGTTTATTCCTTCCTGGAATAAGTTTATCTTGAAGTCAGAGGCCTGAAGCTGACATATTCTCTGATGACCAAGCGAAAACCAGGAGACGTTGGAAAACGTAAACCAGAACCCTGCTTGAAGGTATTGTACTGGTTCCCACAAGGACCCGTGCATCTGAAAAGCTACAAGGTCTTCCCTCTTACCGGGCCGTCGTCAAAAGGTAAAGAGCTGTTTACAAAACGTACCTGGATTTTAGCAGAAGTCGGAGGAGAAGTGTCACTCTGGTATCATGCTCACGATAATTTCTTCTTAAATCTTTCCTCCTACTCTTTCCCCTCTCTATCTAAGCTGGAAACTATAATTAAGCTGAAGAGCCCACAGACTAAATATGTTAACATCCAATATTGAAGTCTGTTGTGTTAAATTTAAGTGTGCTGACGTATTAATTTGAAAGAAAGTGAAATCATGTCAATCAAGTGTAATGGTGTTAATTTAGTTGATTTATTTTAAATAAATGATAGTGTCTCTTTGACATATCAAACTAAGTCAATGTCCATTGTCACTTAATGGCTCTGTTTATTTATCCATCATAAAGATCACAGAAATATTGGGTAAACTGAAAAAGAACAGAATCCGTGAATTTACTATTCAATCTGAATAAGTAAATTAATTAAGGTAAAGAGGTCAGTATTAATATTGACCTCCTCATTAATTCTTACAATGTGATAATTTGCAGTGTTTATTTTTTATTTTAATTTTATTTATTCATGAGTCTAACAGCCTCAGGGTAGAAGCTGTTCCTCAGTCTAGTGGTTCTACACTTGATGCTCCTCAACCTCCGTCCTGAGGGGAGTGGGGCAAAGAGTGAGTGTGCTGGATGAGTGAGGTCTTTCATGATGCAGGTGGCTCTTTTCCTGCATCTGGAGGTGTAAATGTCTGTGATGGTGGGGAGACTGACTCCAACAGACTTCTGTGCAGCCTTCACCACTCTCTGTAGAGCTTTCCTCTCTTCAACTGTGCAGCCTCCATGCCACACGTTGATGCTGGAGCACAGGACGCTCTCCACTGCACACCTGTAGAACGAGGTGAGAACTGGGCTGCTCAGACCAGCACGTCTCAGCCGTCTGAGGAAGTAGAGTCTCTGATGACCTTTCTTGATCAGGCTGGTGGTGTTGTTGCTCCAGCTGAGGTTATCATTCATGTGTACACCCAAGTATTTGTAGCTGGAGACCACTTCCACTGCAGACCCACCTATTTTCAGTGGGGCATGGGTGTGTTTGTTCCTTCTGAAGTCCACAATCATCTCCTTTGTCTTCTTCACATTCATGTGAAGATTATTCTCTTTGCACCAGCTCTCCAGGTGTTCCACCTCCTGTCTGTAGCTGGACTCATCATTGTTTGTGATGCATCCCACCACCGCTGTATCATCTGCAAACTTAACAATATGACAGCCTGGAAGTGTGGCTGTACAATCATATGTGAGCAGAGTGAACAGAAGGGGGCTCAGCACACATCCCTGAGGAGAGCCAGTGCTGAGGGTTATGGTGGAGGAGGAGAAGTTGTGGATCTTCACGGACTGTGGTCTGTCTGTTAAGAAGTCTAGTACCCAGTTACAAATAGAGGGGCTTAGTCCAAGTGTAGATAGTTTGTCTATCAGAGTTTGGGGGATCATGGTGTTGAAGGCAGATGTGAAGTCCACAAAGAGCAGACGCACGTATGAGTCCTTCTGATCCAGGTGGGTGAGAGCAGTGTGGACCACGGAAGAAATGGCGTCCTCTGTTGATCGGTTCTCACGGTATGCGTATTGATGAGGGTCCTCGTTGATGTTGACGGTTGCCTTGATGTGGGACATGACCAGTTTCTCAAAACATTTAGCGACTATCGGGGTGAGGGCCACCGGTCTATAGTCATTCAGACCAGTCACTGTGGAGCTCTTTGGGACTGGGATGATGGTCGCGGTCTTCAGGCAGGTGGGAACTGACTCCAGTGCAAGTGAGGTGGTGAAGATGTCAGCCAGCACCTCACAGAGCTGGTCCGCACATTCCTTCAGAACTTTCCCTGGGATGTTGTCTGGTCCGGTTGCTTTATGAGGATTAATCTTTCTGAGACTGCCTCTCACTTCTGCTGCGGACACCCTGAGATGCTCTTCATCTGGTGATGAGGTGAGTCTGGTGCTAGCTGGTCTGTTTGGATCATCAAAACGTGCATAAAACTTATTGAGGGCATCAGGCAGAGATGGGTCCCTGGGGCATTGTTTGTTCTTGCCTTTGTAATCTGTTATGCATTTAATACCCTTCCACATGCTCCGTGGGTCTTGTGAGGTGAACTGTCCCTCGATCCTCTGTGCATACGTGGCCTTGGCCTTCTTAATGCCATCCTTCAGTTCATTTCCTGCTCTTTCTCAGCTCCTCTTTATCTCCTGACTTGAATGCAGTGTCCCTGGCTGCTAGCAAGGCGTGAACTTCTTTATCCAGGGTTTCCGGTTCGGGTAGGATTTAACATATTTTTTTATGGATACATTTTCAGAGCATGTACTGATGTAGCCCAGGACTGAGGAAGCGTACAGTTCCAGTTTTAGTAGTTAGTTTTTCTAGTTCAGTCTCCATGTTTTCCTAGTTCAGTCCATGTTTATTTACTCATCATCCTGGTCTACTTCATGTTTCAGATTTAGTTTCCCAGTCTTGTCTGTTAGTTGTAGTAGTTAGTTTCCCTAGTTCAGACATTCCTCCAAGACTCAGTTTAGCTTCCCGGTCCTGCTCTGTGTCTTTGTTAATTGTCCCCAGGTGTTTGTGATTTTGTCTTGTCTTGGCTGTGAGTACATAAGCCTTGCCTGTGTCTCATTCATTGTCGTTGCATAGTCTGGTAAATCCTTTGTGTCTCTCGCCACAGCTCCTGTGAGTATTTGCTGCCACGACAGCCTTGTTTATTCGTTATTAAAAGTATTTACTTTTACAACCTCTTGCCTCCTGCGTTTCCGTCTGCGCCACTGGGTTTTCATGCTCCTTGAGTAAAATTGTGACACTGTCCTCTGTATCCTCTGTCCTCACTCCAACTACCTTCATGTCCTCTCTAACTGCTTTCTCCTCTTTGGCCTTCCTCTTTGTCTTTTTCCTGGCAGCAGCATTTATAACATTCCTCTACCAATATACCCACTGTCCCTCTTTTGGATATGTCCAAACTATCTCTATCAGGCCTCCCTAACTTTATCTCCCAGTTGTTCAACCTGTGCTATACCTCTGATGATCTCATTCCTAATCGTATCCATCCTTGTCACTCCTAAGGAGAACCTCAGCATCTTAATTTCTGTCACTTTTAGTTCTTTCTCCTGTCTTTTTGTCAGTGCCACTGTCTCCAGACCAGACAACATAGCAAGTCGGTTCACCTGAAGCTTGTTATCCCGTCGAGAAATTTTTATTAATTACATTGAGACCAGCTGACCAAATCCATAGCAAAAATGATAGTTCGGAAGATATGTAGAGAGAGGCTCTGAAGCAATTTCTCAGACAGGACAGAGCAAAAGCAAAGCAGAGGAGGTAGAGGAGAGGAAAAGTAGCCGTGTTTCCATCAAGGTTTCTAGGTGCGCATTTGGAAGTATCGCAGCAGAAAAGCTTAATGGAAACGGCAAAATGCGCAGTTACTTCCTGAAATTCGCCAAAAAGTAGATACGCTCGCTTGAGGTGGTTTTTGGGATCTTCGAAACCGAGCAGATGCGCAAAACGACAGATGGAAACACATTTGCCGACTCGTGCTGCCGAAGCGAACATTCACGTCACGTGACTGATCAGCTGTTTCCGCTCCGGACAACATGTAACATCGCTAAAACTAGTTGGCATGACAGAATAAATACAACTCGCCCGATAGCAACACGTACCTGAAATATTCTCTCCATTTTGACGAGATGTGTGGCCGGGTTCTGTTTTCAACCGCTACTTCCTGTTTACTGTAGACATGCGCAGTGCTGACGTCTGACGTAATGACGCTGACGTCTGACGTAATGACGCTGTGCGTGGCTTGGTAGATGCGCTACAAGTCAGTAGATGGAAACACTTCTGCTTCGCATTAATTTGTATTTACATATTTGCGAGATTTCAAAAATTAGCTCAAAAATCGAAATGAAAATGGATGGAAACACAGCTAGTGTCTGCCTTTGACAAGAGCAAGTAGTGAAGTAAGTGAATGGATTGGAGGTGTGAATTGCTGATGTTCAAATTTGCAGAAGAAGCTGTTTAGGTTGTCAGCCAGTTGGGGGTCATCACAGCATGGAGGGGCGGGCTCACTCTATTCCAGCTATGCTCCATTCGGACTTTGAAATTTGCTGTTTTAAGTCAAAACTTTTTTGACTGATTTTGACAGCACTTTCACAAGATGTTGTTATAAATGCTAATTTGAAAACTTTGCACATTTTATTTTTCTTCTCTTGAAGCTTTTTAATTTGTTGTTTAAGTTTGCGTATGACAATTTAACTAAACAAGGTGCATGCCTCAGTATTACCTTGTTTAAGACACAGAATGGATCAGTGTAAAAATAGCACAGAGGATTCCACTTCTGTTTAAGTAGCTTCTCATCCATAGTTTGAACAAAAACACATGAAAAATAAAAATAAAGGACATTAATGTGCAGTACAGCCATAAACATCCCATGCGTTAGGTTTCAGATTGAAAAATATTCCAGAAAAGATCTCCCCAAACTGAACCCTCCATTTTCACCTCATAAATTAGTTTCAGACAGGTGACACGGCAACACAGACAGAAGCAGGGAACAAAACTGCTGAAAGAAAAAGGGATATATCTTAAGCACCGAGATAGGACAACAATAAAAGAAAACAAACCCCTGATATTAAATGTATACAGCTGACAAACTGACAGAGAGAAAATAAGAAACAAAGTGAGAAAGCCAGAGTGAAGAAGAAAGAGACATTTGTTACCTGGTTGTAAACCGCAGTGCTGCACATAAATCTCATTACTTTGTGAAGTACCCTACCTGATTCCACCGTTTCCATCTCCCACGCATCCCCAGGAAATATAAACTGTAATTCTCAAATCCTCTGTTCCTCCTTCCTGCTTTTCTTTTCCTTTCCAGAAAATGTCTCTGCTGTATAGTCTGCAAGTTTAAAATAAACAAATTGCCTTTTCAAATTGTTCACTTGTTTTAGAGAATTTCATTCCATCCATCCATTATCTTTACCCGCTTTTTCCTTTTCGGGTCGTGGGAGTCGCTGGTGCCCATGTCCTGCCATCACTGTGTGAGAGGTGGGGGACACCCTGGAAAGGTCGCAAGTCCATCACAGGGACCCATAGAGACACGAGACAAACAACCATTCACTCTTACTCACATCTAGGGACAATTCAGTGACCAATCAGTCTAACATGCATGTTTTTACATATCCACCAACTTAGCTTAAAATTCAGGTGATAGAGTCAGAGTCAGAGTCAGAGAGTCAGAGAGAATTTATTGTCATTTGCACTGCATGTAGTACATGTGTTGAAAACGAGATTATGTACACAGGGTTAGAGTTGGTAGGGTAGAGTTGGTTAATATTCAGCTTCATAAGCTTTAATGCATTCAAATCTGGTAATTTGTGAATAATGCTTTTTAATATGTATTGTGCCGTAAGCTGCTGGAGGTTAATCCCCAGCACAGAACACACATAAACACAGACATAAATATTTACTCATGGACAATATTGTACGCCCTTTAGGACTATTTTGCGTGTGCTTTGAGGGTAAGTACCTGTTGCCTTTCTGTACAAGTGTACAGATTGTCTGTAACATATGCTGTTTTAGAACAAACACTAATTATTTACAACAAATTGAATGCCTTGACACTTCAATAAACTGTAATTATAAATAGCAAACTGAGAATTTCTCATGCAAAACACTTTTTTGTGGGTGCTTCAAGCATTGAAGTCTTAAAGAAGCTTGCTTTCCTGTTGTGACTTGATACAATGGGAGAAGACAGAGCTATTTGTGCGTTCATTGCAGCTGTTACAGCAGTGAAATATCTTGTCAGGTCTGGAGCCATCACTGCTGAACTCAGCTAAAGAGGTCCCATTAGTGTGTCAGTGTTTTTGCATAGTCACCCGTTAAACACTGTCATTGTCTGTGCGCGTGTACAGTTCTTGTGTGCACGGTTGTATTTGTTGAAATATTCATATATAAATTGCTTTGTTGCACCTCTTTTCATTTTCATAATTGCTGTTAAAATAACAGACTCGATGAAAGGATGTATTTCATAAAGTCGACTGAAGAAATGAATTGTTTCCTGCGCTCTGTTCTCTCTACATTTCTTTAAAGCCGAACTTTCCGAACAGAAGATAACAGTTTTGCTCATTATTTAGGCTTTAGACATATAATTAGGCTTAAGTTATTATGGATCTGCAGAGAGTTGTGTTTGTAATTGTATCTGTTTAAAGAAGACATTTGTATTGAATACATTATAAAAACACAAAAATTACTTTTGAACCAGTACTGAATTATTGCTTTAGTTAATAAACAGTTGGCTGTCTTCTCAGACAGACACTGGAAATACAAATGTTAATAAAGAACAGTCAATTCAGACCGTTTCTTACACCTTGATGATCTTACACTGACAGAATGATCACACTTTACTTTTCTGATCAAACTCAGCTTCACGACAGAACCATTTGTTAAGACAGTAAAGCAATATTTTTTTTAAATTAAAAATGCAGCAATATTACATGTTTCTCATTGTTTAGTTTGTGTACTGCAGGTTGATGTAGCAACATCATGACATTCGTTGACTGTCTAAATTGGATAATATGGACCAGTACCACATCCCACTGTTATGAGACTGAAAAATAATCCATAATGTATGCCAGTATTTTATACAAACTGGCCTAAAGGTTCGAATCATGCATTTGACATCAAAAACAGCTTATTTTCTTTTCATATTTTCTTCACCATAGTAATGAAAGGTCTATTCTAAATGATATGCAGCTGCATGGTAAAACCAGGTTTCCATGATGGCATGTTAAACAACAAAAAATATTGAGTAAAAATATAAAATCACAAGAAATATATACATTTTTTTCCCATGCTAAATAATGTGTTTGAAATGCAACATTCAGTTCTAGAGTAAAGGGCAAAGTAGAGGAGAAAAATTAACCCCATTGAATCTGAAACTGTACCTCTTTCCCCCTGATGCATGCTCAATAATCCAGGTAGAAAAATCTAAAAAAAGTGAAGTGTGAATGTCCAGAGGACCAGACTTAGCTTTTTTTTTTTTAGATGTACCTCTTTCAGAATTTTTTCTTGAGTTATTATACAAATATGACTAAATTTGTATTGGTATTTTGAGAATAGTATGCACATCTTTATCATCTTTTTTTTTTCATATTTACCTCAAAGGCAGAAAGAACAAACGACAGGTAACAGACATAACTTTTAGCCACAACAGTTAATAAATCTGATCTAGCAAAAGTTTGTAGTAGCTTGTGTTGAAGCATTTACAGTGAAATAATTTATAAAACATGTAACTGTAGTTTGACTTCATGCAGAAACGTTTATTGAATGTGAAAATGCTTAAATTAAGCTATGAACTGATCATGTTTTGAAAATACAAAAGCTTTAAAAACTGTCAGTGTCCACACGTTTTACGACTGTGTTTTTTAAAGTGTGTTATTTAAATATTAATTTTACAAAAAGCAAAGTGACATTAAGTTTGTTGAGCATGCTGAAACCATCAGGTTAAACTGAAAACTGCACATTCCTTCTCTAATACGAGTTGTCTTTGTTAGAATACAGGGATTTGAACAGCAGACCTACACACAGTGAGCTCCTCAACTATAGATTAATAACTTCCAGCCAGTGAAGGCACTTCTGAAGAGAAACCGGGTTTTGACTGCTCAGCTCTGCTACCATTATTACTGTAGTTGATGATGGGGGTGGGGGGTGATGTCAAGTGGAGAAATCTTTCTATTCTACAGTTTAAAAGAGTAGAAATGGAGCAGCCACTCAAGGGATTTAACCAGGTGACATTCTGGTCACAAGCTCATTTTTGGCAACATCATGCTTCTTTCACTCCATTAACACCCTGAGGCGAGACATGCAAAATCCTATTATAAAATCTTGCAAATGGAATTTTGATTTAGATAAAGTGAAGTAGTTTTCAAATTTATGTTTAACTAAACATTGAAAGGGGATTTTATTTGACATGCCAAAACCCCATCAACCTCCTAAAGGCAGGTTTAACTTTATTCTGTTTCTTTGTACATTTTCTATATTCTTCACCTTTTTTCTTTTTCACTCTGTCCTCTGCATCCTATGCCCTCACTCCCATCTAACATTCAACCTTTATTTATACAAATAAATCACATTGAGTCTTGAAGACTCATTTAAGTGAGACCTGTTACTACATCCATACATCCCCTCCTCGTCTTTCCATAAGTGCGTGTATTAACCCTCTACATTTTCACCATGTGAAGACAATTCACAGTTCTCCAATTTGTGAAATTGTGAATCAGGAAGCAACTATTTTTGTTTTCTGTGTGACTACAGTGAGCACGTTTTGACTTCTTGTGCGTCTCTTCACCACAGCTCCCCCAATGATCCGGCTGTCAGTCAACGATACTGTGGTGGTCGATCCAGGACAGGATGTGCTCATCACCTGTGAGGTCACTGCAGGTTACCCACCACCCAATGTGACGTGGTCACGTTACCCTGGACCTCTTCCTCTCAGCGCCCAAGTAAAGGGGGCCATGTTGATTCTGCGTGCTGTCACACCGGCAGATGGAGGATTCTACAACTGCACGGCTGTCAACAATGTGGGCAACCCTGCTCGCAAAAATGTCAATCTAATTGTCAGGAGTAAGTAACATGTGCTTGTTCATGGCCGGGGTTGTGTATGTGGATGCTTTGGGCAGCTTAGCAAAAGATTTACTGAACATACAAGATTGTTAGTCCTAACTCAATCTGGGATGTTGCTGTTATGAGTTAGTTAATAAAGTAAGAGGTCATAAATAAAATAACAATTACCATCTAGAATTTAAAAAAAGCTCCACTAATGACATTTCCATAATACTCACAGATACTACATGCAAAACAGTAATATAAAGTCGTATATATTTGTATATATTTATCATCGTTGTATGTTCCTTTCTGAACATTTTTAAAAGTGGAAAAGGTCTGAAACAACTTTCTTCAATGAAAATAAATAAATAAAAACAAAAACAATCTGTTCAGTCACTGCAAGCTCGATTTACTGGCAGTAATTTGGGGCTCTGCATCCCTATTAATGAGAAAGTCTGAGTGTGTAAGCAGTTAATCCATCATTAGAGAGAGAGAGAGAGAGAGAGAGTCTTTATTGTCATTTGCACCGCATGTAGTACATGTGATGAAAACGAAATTATGTACACGGGGTCCCAGTTACATCCAACAACAACTACAAGAGAAACAACAAATGCAAGAGAAAAACAGTAATAACATTCTAGGATTAACTAAGAGAAGCATCAGCTAGTAATACTCTAAGCCCTAATGTAGTAGAAAAACATCGTTATAAACAGCAGCACGAACATGAGTCATTATGAGCAGATGGTCACAGGTGAAACGCAGCAACAAGAAACAGATCAGCATCAACATGATGTGATATTTTGCAGTGTTTATTCTTGTTATTTATTTATTCATGAGTTCATGAATTCATTACAGTGAGCTGATGTGAATCCTGTCAGAATAGATGGGTTAAGTATTGCTCTTTTGGTAATTTCCCTGTCGCTGAAGCAGAAACCTTACACTCTCCCTTCCCTCTGGCTATTTTTAGCCCCTTTTATCATCTTTATTCACTCCAATTAGTTAGACTGGAGTGGAAGCAATTAGTGACAATCTCTTCTGTTAGTTAATGCTGTGGAGAACGTACGCTGAATGGGTTTCTCTTGTTAGCTTAATGGGCGCGAACATCAGCATAGGTGAAACAACCCCAGTGAGAGACATACAATCAAAAGCCCTTCATTGCTAAGAAAGTTTGCAGACAGGAAGAAGACAAGTGTATGTAAATATTCATCCAGACATATAGTTGTATTTCCATGACTTCAGGGGACTTTAAATATTTCCCCAACATGATTTTTTTCATCAGTTAGATTACTTTGTACAAAAACTTTATTTTTTGTCTGCTTTATAAAGACTATATACATGGACGCATGAATATATTCATGTTCCAAAATATTTCCCTCGGCGACTCACACCTACCGGTACATACAGGTTTGCACGCTTGCACACACGGGTCACGTGAAGTTGTGGGCTCATGTAAACCAGATGGTCAGTGTCTTCTAGCTCAGCTCGTGGATCTTGTTATGGAGCGCCTCTCCCCTCCTCACTGCCCGTCTCTCTTGTTAGTGCGGAAACAGAGAGCTGTTTTGTATTCAACATGAAAATCAGTTGGGAAAACGCAGCCTTTGAAACTGAAAATTAAATGTGACAGTGTGAGAGTTACTCTTTGTCCTTGATTTTGTTCCCCCCCATCCTCCACCTCCTCATCCCCTTGTTATTTTATTTCGTATTTGGCTCCTTTTGTCTCACCCTCCTTCACAATTTGCTTCTCCCTATTTTTCCCCCTTATTCTTTCGACTCCAATTTCCTTTTCCCCTTTGGTTCCTTTTTGCCATGCTACCCCTCCTTTTGCCTCACATGCAATGTTGCAACCCTCATCTAACATTTTCGGTTAACAATCTTGGTCCTTTTCCATCCAATTCTATCCATTTGTTTGTATTTTTGCTTCCTCAGGGGTCGTCCACATGGGGACATTTCGTAAATACTGTACAATGTTTTTTTAACATAGTTTCGGCCTTGCTTCTAGAAAAATAATTAGATGTTTTTAGGAGTCCCAAGATTAAGTTTTATTAAAAAAAAGAAAAAAAGATTTGAAATGTCACCCATGCATTTCTGTTGAACATAAAACTTTTTTTAAAGGTCACAACCCTACTTCTAACCTAACTTACGACCCAGGTGTGTAAGCAAAAACTAAAACAACAAAGTGGTTTGGGTCTTTTTTTTTTTCCCCACATGAAATAACATTTTTAAAAATAATGCTGTGTTTACTTTTCAGTCAAAATTTGCATTTCTGTGTCTACAGCTTTCTTTTACTTTTGCATGTTCTTTTAATAGAAAATTGCAACAGATCAAAAAAGCCCAAAAGACATTTTCCTCTAACCTTTGGCATGTTTGAACTAGCAGTTTTTTATGTATTTTTTATAAGTGAAGAAAGTAGACAATTTTATTTGTTTTTTTCATTATTTTTGATAAAAATAACAATGAGAACTTCTTACATGAAAACGTCACGTAATTTACATTTGCCAGCCTTTACATCCTCCCACACATATTTAAAGGAAGAAAGGTAGAGGGAGGTGTTGTGATCAAATATTTCCTATACAGCCCTTCAGATAGCAAATGGAACCCACAACATTCATAGACCCAGTTTTCACAGTGAATATAAAATTATCCCAACACTGACTTACAATGGACAGACACAGGTTGTGCAGTTCTATCATTAATTACTGGCATGACAAAGTTTGGAATTATCTGATTA
>JBBPBX010010489.1:28565-52944 GCA_038048925.1 Garcialebias charrua
TGGTGAAGGCTGCACAGAAGTCTGTTGGAGTCAGTCTCCCCACCATCACAGACATTTACACCTCCAGATGCAGGAAAAGAGCCACCTGCATCATGAAAGACCTCACTCATCCAGCACACTCACTCTTTGCCCCACTCCCCTCAGGACGGAGGTTGAGGAGCATCAAGTGTAGAACCACTAGACTGAGGAACAGCTTCTACCCTGAGGCTGTTAGACTCATGAATAAATAAAAATAAAATAAAAAATAAACACTGCAAAATATCACATTGTGCTGATGCTGATCTGTTTTCTTGTTGCTGTGTTCATCTGTGTTCATCTGTGACCATCTGCTCATACAAACTCATGTTCGTGCTGCTGTTTATTCCCACTATATTAGGCTTAGTGTATTACTAGTTGATGTTTTTCTTAGTTAATTCTAGATGTTATTACTGTTTTTCTCTTGCATTTGTTGTTGGATGTAACTGGGACCCCGTGTACATAATCTCGTTTTCATCACATGTACCACATGCGGTGCAAATGACAATAAAGACTCTCTGACTCTCTGACTCTGACTCTCTGACTTCACCCTCACTAATCTTTCCCAGTTCCTGGTCCACAGATTCTATGACTTCTAATCTTCTTTCTCTTTCATTCTCTTCATTCATTAGCTCCTCAAAGTACTCCTTCCATCTTCCTGTCACACGCTCCTCACTTGTTAGAACATTACCATAAGCCTAACCTGTTGCACATCCTTTCCAATCTGATCCCTCTGTCTTGCTAATCGGTACAAGTCCTTCTCACACTCTTTATTTATTTTATTATTTTTATTTATTTAGTTATTTATTTAAGTTAGGACAGTGCATATTAATCAACATGACAGCAGTAAGCATCAATGTATATATGCCAGAGTTAGCACAATAGTTAATTTGCATCCGTTGTCCTAAGGCAGGTAAGAATAAGAAATGTCCCATAAAACAAAAGAGCAAACTGTTCAATCTCTGATACAACTCATCATACGCCCTCTGCTTTGCCTTAGCTACTTCCCTCTTTGCTCTATGTCCCATCTCCTTATATTCCTGTCTCCTCTCTTCAGTCCTCTCACTGTCATATTTCTTCTTGGCTAATCTCTTTCTTTGAATGGCGTCCTGCACTTCACTATTCCACCACCAGGTTTCCTTATCATCCATTCTCTGTCCAGATGACACACCAAGTACCTTCCTACCTGTCTCTCTAATTACTGTTGCTGTAGTAGCCCAGTCACTTGGAAGCTCTTTCTTACCACCCAGAGCCTTTAACAGCTCGTCTCTGAATTTCTCACAACATTCTTCCTTCTTTAGCTTCCACCATTTGGTCTTCTTCTCTGGTTTTACTCTTTTTCTCTTCTTTACAACAACAGTCATTCTACACACAACCATCCAATTCTGTCTGACCATGCTCTCCCCTGCCACAACCTTACAGTCTCCAATCTCCCTCAGGTTTCCTCTTCTACACATAATGTAGTCAACCTGCATTCTCCTTCCTCCACTCTTATAGGTCACTCTATGCTCCTCCCTCTTTTGGAAATAGTCAAAGTCAAAGTCAAAGTCAAAGTCAACTTTATTGTCAGATCTGCAATATGTACAGTACAGGACATACACAGGACCGAAATTGCGTTTCTCTCAGTCCCTCGGTGCGACAGTAAACATCTAAACATTGAAACACTGAAACATATAATAATAGACATAAGCATAAAATAGTAAAACTAACACTGTCCTGAGTTTTTTGCATAGTGGTATAAGAGTATGAAAATTTACACCAACTCTAAAACTAAAACATTAAACATTTAATGAACATAATATTGTCCTGAGTTTTTGCATACTAGTATAAAAAAGAGTATAAAAAGTATAACTAAAATAAACTAAAGGTTTCTAGCATTGACATTTGCAAAGTGGCAAAGCAGCGTATGAGTCAATGTACACAGTATATGTATGAGGTAGTAGTTGATGTTGTTATAGAGGCAAAAAGTGGCATATGCAGTAAGGCACATTGGGCATCCCTAAATAAGACCGTTCAGAGCACACTGTATATGTACCAACAGTGGTGTAGATGTTAGAGTAGTGTAAATAAATGTAAACAGTAGTAATTACATGTAAGCAGTAGTAACAAAAGTAAACAGTATTAATAAATGTAAACAGAGAATGTAAACAGTATTATGATTATAGGCAGTGATGTAATACAGACATTAGTGCAAGTATGAGAAGTAGTGCAAACTGTATGAGCACATGACCGAGAGTTTAGTGAAAAACTTTGTGTTGAGTGATAATGTGTGAGAAAGTTTTAGTGTTAAGGCAGTTCAAATGGGAGGGGGGGCAGAGCAGGCAGAGTGTTTAGCATTCTGACTGCCTGATGAACAGAGCTGTCTCTCAGTCTGCTGGTTCGAGCCTGGAGACTCCTCAGTCTCCTCCCTGATGGCAGCAGTCTGAAGCAGCTGTGTAGTGGGTGTGTGGGATCACCTGCCATGCAGTGGGCTTTCCGAGTGAGGCGTTTGCTGTGTAAGTCCTGCAGTGAGGGCAAGGAGGTGCCCACGATCTTCTCAGCTGCTCTCACAATGCGCTGGAGGCTCTTGCGGCAGGATGCAGTACATGCACCAAACCACACAGTGATGCAGCTGGTCAGGACACTTTCTATGGCACCTCTGTAGAAGGTGCTCATGATGGGGGTTGAAGCTCCAGCCCTTTTCAGCTTGCGGAGAAAGTAGAGACGCTGGTGAGCCTTCTTTGCCAGTGCTGCAGTGTTCCTGCTCCAGGACAGGTCCTTTGAGACGTGCACTCCCAGGAACTTGGTGCTGTCTACTCTCTCCACTGCGGTGCTGTTGATGGTCAGAGGGGCATGTTGGGCATCCTTCTTCCTGAAGTCCACAACAATCTCCTTTGTCTTCTCCACGTTGAGAGTGAGATTGTTGTGTCCGCACCACAAGGCCAGGCGGCTCACCTCGTTCCTGTAGTCCGTCTCATCGTTGTTGCTGATGAGACCCACCACTGTTGTGTCGTCCGCAAACTTGATGAAGTGGTTGGAGCTGTACGATGGTGTGCAGTCGTGTGTTAGCAGGGTGAATAGAAGGGGGCTCAGCACACATCCTTGTGGGGCCCCTGTGTTCAATGTGATGGTGCTAGATGTGTTACTCCCGACCCGCACTGTCTGTGGTCTCCCGGTCAGGAAGTCTAGCAGCCAGTTACACATTGAGGTGTTCAGCCCCAGACTGTCCAGTTTAAGGATGAGCTGTTGGGGGATGATGGTGTTAAATGCCGAGCTGAAGTCGATGAACAACATTCTAACATAGGAGTCCTTCGTGTCCAGATGTGTGAGAGCTGTGTGAAGGGCAGAGGAGATGGCATCGTCGGTTGAGCGATTAGGTCGGTATGCAAATTGGAAGGGATCCAGGGAGTCAGGGAGGACAGATGTGATGCTTTTCATGACTAGCCGTTCAAAGCACTTCATCAGGATGGGGGTGAGTGCTACTGGGCGATAGTCATTGAGGCATGCGGGCGTTGCCTTCTTTGGGACAGGGATGATGGTGGTGGCTTTGAAACAGGTGGGGACGATGGCCTGGCTCAGTGAGATGTTAAAGATGTCCGTGAAGACCGCTGCGAGTTCCCCTGCACAGTCCTTCAGCACACGACCAGGTATGTTGTCAGGACCAGAGGCCTTCCGGGCGTTAATCTTGATGAATGATCGCCTTACGCTGTCTGAGGACAGCGTCAGCACCTGGCCATCAGGAGAGGGGGGGAGTTTATGTGCTGGTGTGCTGTTACTTGCCTCGAACCGAGCAAAAAACTCATTCAGTTCATTCAGCGCAGAGGCTGAGCTGTCACAGGTCTGGGGGGGTGGTTTGTAGTTTGTGATGGTCTGTATTCCCTGCCACAGACTGCGTGTATCCCTGCTGTCCTTGAAACGGTGAGCTACTTTCCCAGAATACTGCTTCTTTGCCTTTCTGATGCCCCGGTCCAGGTTGTTTCTGGCTATCCTCAGGCCCACCTGATCTCCCGCTTTGAAGGCAGCATTCCTGGCTTTCAGGAGTCTGTGAACCTCAGCTGTCAGCCATGGCTTCTGATTAGCCCGAACAGTGATGGTTTTGAGGTTGGTAACATCATCAATACACTTGGCGATGTATGAACATACAGTGTCTGAGTACTCCTGGAGACACGTGGTGTTGTTTGTGGTAGCAGCTTCTTTGAACATACTCCAATCTGTGGTGTCAAAACAGTCCTGGAGTGCCTCTGAAGACCCCTCTGGCCACACTCGTATCTGCTTGCGGACTGGTTTTGTGACTTTCACCAGTGGCCTGTATGCTGGCTTTAGCATAACACAGATATGGTCAGAAGCACCAATGTGGGGGAGGGGGATGTAAATATAAATATATATAATATAAATAGGTATTGACTATAGCCATTTCCATTCTCTTGGCAAAATCCACCACCATCTGTCCTTCCTGGTTTCTTTCCTTGACACCAAACCTACACATCACTTCCTCGTCCCCTCTGTTTCCTTCACCAACATGTCCATTCAGGTCTGCTCCAATCACCACTCTTTCCTCCCTGGGAATATTCTCCAACACTTCATCCAGATCTTTCCAAAATGTATATTTCTCCTCCCCATCAAATCCAACCTGTGGAGCATAACCACTGATGATGTTTAGCATCAGACCATCTACTTCTACCTGCAGGCACATCACTCTATCTGACACTCTGTTCACCTCTACTACATTCTTTGTCAACTCCTCCTTCAGGACAACCCCTACTCAATTTCTCTTTCTATCCACACCATGGTAAAACAGTTTGAATCCTGCTCCAATGCTGCGGGCCTTGCTGCCCTTCCACTTGGTCTATTGGACACATAAAACATCTACCTTTCTTCTCTGCATCATGTCAGCCAGCTCTCTACCTTTGCCTGTCATTGTCCCCACATTTAGAGTTGCAGTCATACATTCTTCACTTTCCTCTTCTCCCTCTGTCTCCTGACACATTTCCCTCCTCTAGGTCTTCTGGTGATGAACTGAAACGCCATAAATGCTTTTGAACCAAAATGCTTAGTCACCTGGGAGCTGATTGGCTCTGTAAGCATCAGCTCTGTTTAACCCGGCTGCTGATTGGCTGTTACAGTAGCAGATGGTTGCTAGCACACTAGTAGCAGGGGGTTTGTTTACCTCCGCTCTTTTTCAATTGGTCGGATCCTAAACGTTCTGTGTATTCAAAAGTTTCTGGCAGCGAACCGAAACGACAGTGGAAGATGCTGACAATTAAAGAGAAGGAAGAAATTCTGGACAAACCTTAAGATGGCTGTACCTACACGGATGTTGCCGCACACCGTCCACCTACGGCACGGCACGGTTGTTAAAATGGAAGCTGCATTGGTCATGTGGATTAAGAATTGCAGAAAAAAACATCACTTTTGGTACAAACAATTTGGATTAAAAAGTGTTTCTCTGCACAGAGAGGCTATGTCCACTGACAGCAGGAGTGAAGGAGTTTAACACGAGTTCAAAGATCTGATGGCCGAGAGGGGCTACAGGTGTGAACAAGTTTTTAATGTGGGCAAAACGGGCCTGTTCTGGAAAAGGATGCCGTCTGGCACTTTTATTATGAAGGACGAAGTCAAAGCACCTGGTTTTCATCTCATCTTCATCCCTTTCATCATCATTACTGGACAGCTAATTCTTCATCTCTATATTTTCTAGTTCATCTTTAACTTCTAAGGTGAGTACCCATTTAAAATTAATATTCTTTTAAAGGTTTAAGAGTTTAGAAAATTGTTAGGAACATTGCAAGAGTGTATGAAGGGTTTAAAATGCCAATATACCTGTACACCTGTACTGTATATTAGTACTAAAATAAACTACTTACCACTACTATACTACTTGTGTACATAATTTTGTTCCATCTCATGTACCACATGATATGATAATGACAATAAAGTGTACTTGAACTTGAACTAGGACTACTGTATCCCTACTTTGCGATTTTTCACTTATTGCGGTGGGCATGGTCCCTAACATCCACGATAAACGAGGGACTACTGTATTCATAATTAATCTAAGTTATGTTTTAAAAGTCAGAAATCACATAAAGGTTTATGATAAATGTTTTTATGCAGGCTATGTGTTCAGTAATTGTTAATTTAGTAGATTATTGAAACCATTGTTACCTAAGCTGGTTTTCACTTCCATTATAGTAGTCGCTCGTTTACTCCTGCTGGTAGAAGGACACGCTAAATCTGAAAATACAAAAACAACAGCAACAACAATCTTTTAACCAAAATCCAGCAAATATTAACTGTACCACATAGCATCAATAAATGTTACTGTTAAAAAATTTAAATACACAAGGAGTTCCAGATGGTGGCAATGATTTAGGTTGCATTTTTGCTGGGCTCCCATCATTACCACAAAAAACCTGTCATTCAGGAGGAAATGCCGCCTCTGAGTTGGAAGCTCCAAGAGTCGACCTTGTCATTTTGCTGACTCGGCAGAGCTGCAAAATTACATCAAACCTAAAGAATTTTAAAGCTGCAGTTATATGACCACTGGACTGGACACCCCCTTGACCCACAGTTCTTCTAGAACCGGGGAATTATCTCTGCCCTCACCAGGACTGAGCGAGACCGACGGGGCTGCCCTGACGTTGGACATTCTGGCTTCAATTAAAAACAGAAATTTTGGCAATAATTAGATTGGAGATGAAAGCTGCCCTGACAGAGGACTTTGCCTTTTTTAAGGGTGAGCTTCAAGCAGTGAGGACGGAGGTCGCTAATAGCATTATGGCTTTCAGAGGGGAAATAGACCAAGTGAGACTGGGTGTCAGAGAAGTTGCAGATGGGCTCTCCAACTGGTCAGACATGTTGAAGCTCTGCGTGGCACCATGACAGTGCTGAGTAATGAGTTGGATGGGCTGAAAAAGAAATATGAGGCTGTGGAAGGTTACAGTATATGAGATGGGGTAACGGGAGGATTATAGAAGTCCCTGAGATGCCGGAGTCAATTACTCCCACAACAGTAACTAAGATACTAACAGAGGTGCTGCAGCTTAGCAAAACATCGCTGATCGACCGCTCGCACTGGATGCCAAGTGGAAGGAGGTCAGGCGATAAGCAGAGAGTTATTGTGGCTAAGCTGCATTACTACCAAGACTGTGTGGAGGTATTACAACGTGCATGCAGCCTTGGCCTGCTCTGCTTCAGGGAGTCACTGATCATCAGATCATTGGATTATACATTGAACTTGGCAAGGGCTCAGACAGTATTCACAGAGGTGAGGAAAGTTCTTCGTGACCGGCAAGGTGATTGCTATGGGCTATTTTTTCTTGCATAGCTTCGCATCACACATGGGAAGGCAGACAGGGAGTTTGTAGATCCGGATAAAGCCATGGCCTAAAAAGAATATCATCTCAGCAAAGGACGGTGAGGACGGAAAAATGCCGTAGGATCAACTTCCATCAATCAGCCTTCTTTTCAAGTTCATGTTTGATTAATATTTGGTTGTTTGGACCTTTATTGGAGATATGCACAACAGTTCTTGTTTCTTTCATTTAAGAAACATTTCTAAAATACGACCTATGGTCTCCGGAGTTGACCTAGAGAAAATTATTCTCGCTTTTGTGTCATCGTGTCTGGACTACTGCAATGCCCTTTTGACCTGCCTGGACAAGTCTTCTGTATCACGTCTACAAGTAATACAGAATGCAGCTGCCAGACTTCTCACCAAATCCAGTAAATACTGCCACATCACTCCAGTTATATATTCACTACAATGGCTCCCAGTCGAGTTTAGAATCCGTTTTAAAGTTCTTGTGCTCACGTACAGAGCTATAAATGGCCAGGCTCCTGTGTATCTTTGTCAGCTTTTAACTAAATACTCTGCTGCTAGTGGCCTTCATTCCCAGACACAGAACTTCTTGGATGTTCCACGTACTCGGTTGAAAACCAAAGGGGACAGGGCCTTTCAGTCAGTGGCCCCAAGGCTGTGGAACAGTTTGCCCCTGCAGCTTCGTTTTCTGTTGAGGTTTTTAAAAAGCAACTGAAAACACTTTTATTCTCTCCGGCTTTTATGTCATGATTTATCGTGCTTTTTTGTAGTTCTTATGCTTGTTTTATTCTTTGTATATTTTTAGCATTGATTTTTATTGTACAGCGCTTTGTGATTTTATGTCTGTGATGAGCGCTCTATAAATAAACTTTACTTACTTACTTACTTGCTTGCTTACTTACTTACTTACTTACTTACTTACTTACTTACTTACTTACTTACTTACTTACTTACTTACTTACTTACTTACTTACTTACTTACTTACTTACTTACTTACTTACTTACTTACTTACTTACTTACTTACTTACTTACTTACTTACTTACTTACTTACTTACTTACTTACTTACTTACTTACTTACTTACTTACTTACTTACTTACTTACTTACTTACTTACTTACTTACTTACTTACTTACTTACTTACTTACTTACTTACTTACTTACTTACTTACTTACTTACTTCATTTGTACTGGAAGGTGAGTGTACAGTATCAACACTTTGAATTGATTACCATAATTACCAGTCTATAGAGCGCACAGGAGCATTTCAGGTGCACAGTTGATATTTACGGTGCTGTTTGCAGTTTTTTTTGTCTCATATGTCGGCAGATGGGAACCCAGGCAATTAGAGCTGTGTTTTCCAGTATAAGCACTGATGTGTAGGTTGTCACTTAATTTATAGCCATGCATCATAAAGGTATTAAAAAGTGAACAGAAGTGTCAGTGAAGGCTTAGACTTCCACTGTAGTAATTTACCAATAAAGAAATAAAAATTAGGATGTAGTGTCACCTGTTCTGTAGGGTGTCCCACCACTGTTGGTTTCAAACAAGAGTCCAGCGTCATAGAACACATTCATGTTGTTACTGCCTCCACCTGCTGTGCAGCCAGTGTCATATTTTTCCACAATGTCCCAAATCTAAAGAAAGTGTGATTAAGTACAAAAATGTAACATACAGAAAAACCTGTTAACAATGTTACAAATTAATTTGTATAAGATTGTCTATCTGTCAAGGATGGGTCATCATGACACTATCTCCTTTGTCTCTATATACCGGTACCAATGCAATTGACTGGCAAATTCTCTAAGGTGTACTGTATCCCATCTTTTGCCCAAAGACTGACAGACATAGGCCCCAGCCCCCCACAATCAAGCAATCCAGGATTGAACAGACACCAAACTTTTCAGAAACAAAAACAGACAGGCAAATCCTTATTTTTTCATTCATTCATTCAACCTTTATTTATACAGGCTAGCCTCGTTGAGCCACTGGGACTCATTTACAAGAGGGACATGTTTCACTCACATCCAGGGTCAATTTAGAGTTACCAATCAGCCTAACATGCATGTTTTTGGACTGTGGGAGGAAACCGGAGCACCCGGAGAAAACCCACGCATGCACGGAGAGAACATGCAAACTCCACCCAGAAAGGCCCCTGTACCGGGCCTTCTTTATTGGTACCCCATTGGCAATTATTGCCAATGGGGAAGCCCTAAGGTAGCAGGCCATGTCAAGGTTTATGTTTTTTGGCTTTCTATAGAGCCACAACTCGCTCCCAAATACTACAATGACTCACCAGAACCACAAACTTTTTCATACTACTGATTTGAAAATATTAGGCATCCTCCAGCTCTGACGTGTCAGATAAATAGCCATCCTCACTTTGTTTTGTCTAGTGTATTTTAGAAGATGAAGATCGCTGATGCAAGTTTTTAGTACAAGACATGAGTGACAAGTCATGAGTGTAGAAAATTTTCTACGGGACAAATGTCAATCCACAGCTCTGTCAGCAATGCCTGCTTCAATTAAAAAAAACTTAGCCTCTTCATATTGTTTGTGTTGCCTGGTAAATGAGCTGTTTGTGCTCTCTGTTACGGAAGCATAGAACTGTTCTACGCTTCCGTACTCTGCAGACATACCTTTTTTAACCTACAAAATAAAACCCTTATTATATTGTTCAATTTTACAATTACCTTTTTCTGTGTCAGGCGATTCTTGTTATTCAATGCATAGACGGCATTGTCCACAGCCACCAGTCCCACTACAGCATTTGGCACTCCTGTGATCCTCAGGTTAAATGAGTTGAAAGGTGCATAGGTTGCAGTGTTTCCTACTATTTTCAGCTCCAGCTAACAAAAGAAAAGAAATAGTTGATTTGTGATTGCTCAACCTAACAAATAATTCTGCACATACTTACGACTTAATCATTTTGTGTGACAATTTTTTTATCTCATCTCTTCTATGTCTCACTAGCCTGGTTAAAACCAGACCCTTGTCCTTCACTTCGCTTCGTACTAGGGTCTGGGACTTCTCCCATAGACAACGATTTCTCCGGTAGATTTTTGACCAGACCAATCAGAGAACAGAAGGCGGAGTTTTGTTAGTTTAGCCTGGCGAGGTCCAGGCTATTCAGATAAATAGCTCAGAAACCACTCGGTGGATATTTTTTCTGCTACCAGTGTGTAATTATATGGCTCTAATTTACTGACTGTTGGCCTGGATGAAACATTTGAGATAAAATTCGATTTTTTATAATTTATTTTCGTAGCGCACCCAAGGCTGTTTGGAAAATGTCAAACCGAAACAATTTAAATCCAGCAGATTTGACCATTTCGTGAATTGATTTAGGAACTGTTAAGCTCAGGAACACTTCTGATATAACGTCAGCTAAGAAATATATTTTTTCTCAGCAAAGAAATAATAGTTTTTTACCTTGTTTTCTTGAAAATTCCTTCGTGGCGGCAGCCATTTTAACTGACGACGTCAGTCGACGTCGTTCAAAACTCCGCCTTCTGTTCTCTGATTGGTCCGGTCAAAAATCTACCGGAGAAATCGTTGTCTATGGGAGAAGTCCCAGACCCTAGTACGAAGCGAAGTGAAGGACAAGGGTCTGGTTTTAACCAGGCTAATGTCTCACCTTTCCCATGCAGGTGTCTTCCACATCAACCCAAAGAGAGTCTGATACCACTTCAAAGGAACTTGTGTGGTAGTAGGCTATAATGCGGAATGATGGCAGCATTTCTTTGGTAATATGAATCATCAGGGCAAATTCGTTTTGATTAATGTTCTTATATCTGTAATATTTTATCAGCTGGCCTCTGCTCAAGATCTGAAAAAAAATAATAATAATCAGTACTTTTCACAGATATGATAAAACTGAATAGTACAATGGGTTAACAAATGCACAAACAACTACCAAACTCTCACCAGGAATGTTATGTCATTTGGTTGAGTTTCAGGGTGGTTGAGGTTGAAGGTGACCTTTACGGTTGTGTCTAAATCCACTTTAGCTGCATCTACACCTGGAATGGCAATGTTTCACAGTTTAGAACGTTTGTAAAAGTAGATGGGATAACACTTACGCATCACCATTTGTTTTATGAACAACAACAAAAACAAACAAACAAACAATGATATACTGTACAATGTAATCAGAGGACAATACTTACTTAACTGAAGAAAACTGTTGCTTGTAGAGCTATATGGGGAAATTTTCATGCTGGCTGTTGCTTGTCTGTGTAAATCAATTTCTGGATGATTTGTTGTTGCCTATAATTAAAATGACTCAAAGTTAAAGAAACTCAAACAAATCTTGTCTTTATGTGCTGGTATGTACAAACTATTTGACCAAAAGCATTCAATATTATTGGGCTTTATCTCAATTAATTCAGCCACTGGCACTTTTTTGATGCACTGCAATACTGGTATTCCTACTGTTTTAAATATCACATGGGCAGTCTGTGCAGTGTTCCGGACTGTGCAGGTAGGGCCAGATTAGAAACCAGAGGGGCCCCTGGGCACTGAAGCTTATTAGCATCCATCCATCCATCCACCCATTCATCCATCCAGCCATCCATCCACCCATCCATCCATCCATCCATCCATCAATCCATCCATCCATCCATCCATCCATTCATCCATCCATCCATCCATCCATCTATATTTTTTATCTGTCCTGGCCATTTAACTTTTTAGATTTTTTTCTACCTGGATTATTGAGCATACATAAGGATAAACAAATTAAATCCAACATTACTGAAAACGTACTGTAATAATTAGCATTCCTGAGTTTGCCACAGTATGGACAGAAAGCCTCGCCATGCCATTGTCAGCTGTGGTGCCCATAACCTTACCAGGTTGGACCACCACACGTATACCTTTTGCTGGACTGTTGTCAGGATTCAGGACTTCAACCTGCCATCAAAGAAAATCACTGAATATAAATACATTTTAAAAATCTGCAATGAAGGGTTAACCAACTATTTTGGCAAAACATTTAAACATACCATTTTTTATGTACATTTTTGTATGTTTAAAGTTATACTTTACCATAACATCAAATGACATTCCTGGTTTGAAATATCTGGGTGTTTTTATAAATTGGATGCTGTAGGGTGATTTGACGATTTTGATGCCCCTCAACTCTGCTTCCACCATTTCACTGCCTGTTTGTCACAGATGTGCATAACAATCATGTATAGAAATAAGGATTTAGCACAACTCCTCTAGATCAGCATTAATGTGATCATGTTTTTCCCCCCAATAAAGAAATAATTACACATTTCATGCATTTAACAATTTATAGTATTGTTTCTTGGTTATAAACTTTATTCTGTGGCACTCACCTGCAGGGCTGAGGTCAGTGGTATTCCTTTTGTATATCAATTAATAATAATAATAATAATGAATTTAATTTATAATGCACTTTTCTTTAATAAAAATCTCAAAGTGCTACAAAGTGCAACAAAAGCAAAAATCAAATAAAACAAGTGATAAAATCAAGTAAAATCAATAATAATATCAACTAAGATCAAAGATAAAATCATGTGGAGGCAGAATAGGCTTGCTTAAAAAAAAAAAAAAAATAAAACAAGTGATAAAATCAAGTAAAATCAATAATAATATCAACTAAGATCAAAGATAAAATCATGTGGAGGCAGAATAGGCTTGCTTAAAAAGAAAAGTCTTTAAGCCGTTTTTAAAGTCAACCAGTGACTGTGGAGCTCTCAGGTAGTCAGGGAGGGAGTTCCATAGGCGGGGGGCAGCCACACAGAATGCCCGGTCTCCCATGGTCCTTAATTTGGTTCGTGGAATGTGAAGGAGATTACTGTTCTGTGATCGTAGACAAGGTGGATGAATATAATAATAATAATAATGAATTCAATTTATAACGCGCTTTTCATTAGTGAAAATCTCAAAGCGCTACACACATTGAATGCTACACACATTCATACACCGGTAGCGGCAGACTACCATGCAAGGTGCTTTCCAGTCCTACCGGGAGCAACTCGGGGTTAAGTGTCTTGCCCAAGGACACAACAACACATGGTGTGGGGAACCGGGATTCGAACCGCCAACCTTCCGATCGGGGGACGACTGCCATTACCACTACGCCACGGCCGCCCCCTACGCCACGGCCGCCCCCTACGCCACGGCCGCCCCTATGCATATGGTGCAAGAATGTCCTTTAGATAGTCAGGTGAAGTTATTTACAATAAACAATTATATTTAAACATGAGCAAAATGGTGTATGTTATACTGTTTGCAGAAGACACATACGTTTTGTTGTGAAAAATATATGCATATTTTTTTCCACATAATGGGAGGTAAGCTGAACAAGTTAAAGACTTGGTTTAAAGCAAATAAATAAACATTGAATCTAAAAAGCAGAATTGACAAGAATGGCTTAAAATCAGGGACAATGTTTGAGGTATTGAAATTACGGTAATGCATTAAAACAAGGGTAAGAATTACCGGTAATGAGGATGAGTTGGCAGACAGGCAAACTATCTAAAACATTTTTCATTTTCATCTTGTGGCTCACAACATGGCTTTTTAAGGATAACATTCCGACCTTTTGATTTCCAGTTTTTTGACACACTGGATTACAAATTAGACGGTGAATTGGTTTTGGTGGAGGATGACACATCAATGTGTTTTTCTTACCACTCTCTGTCAGGACACTGACAGCAACATATATAGATTTCCCCTCCTGTTGGTGGATATTTGGAAATGCATTTGTTATGTGTTCCCTCTTTAGTGTGACCGTTCCAGTACCTCCCTGGATCTGATAAAATATATTGCAGCAGTTTGTTAGTTTTACAGAATTTATTTTACTTAAATATGTATTATGAATTACTGTAATGCAAAAACCAAGGGTTAACCCATGAGTGACTTGAACAACATGAAAAATAATTGTAAAAACAAATAAAAGGTAAAAATAGAGCAAGTATGTATACATAAAGCCCTCCATTGACACCACTTTATGTTTTAGGTATCAATGAGTACCTACTATGACCACTTTGAATAAATCTGAAAAATAACTAAGCATGGTCAGACAACCCTAAATGTTTGTAGTCCTGCACCTTTGTGACCTCTACTTTTTGTACCATCATTGTTCTACCTGCCTCCCTCTCATTCACACAGTTAGTCTGTCTTTACATTGCTGACTTTCATTCCTCTTCGTTCAAGTACATACCGGTACCTGCAGCTCCAAGCTATCTCCCACATGCTCCCAACACAAATCACAATGTCATGTGCAAACATAGTCGACTGGATTCTATCTGACCTCATCTGTTGGTCTGCCCATCATCAGAGCAAGCGAGAAGTGGCTAAGAGTCAATCTTTGAAACAGTCCCACCTCCAACTTGAAGCTATATGTCATTATTATAGCAAATTTCACGTCTGTCTTGCTGTCCTCATACGTGTTATACCAGTCCAACATATTCCTCTGCCACTTCAGATTTCCACATACAACAGCAAAGCTCCTCCCTTAGTACCCTGTCATATGCTTTTCGTAAATACACAAAGTTCTTTCTGATCGTTCTGTATTTTTCCATTAGCATCTTCAAAGCAAATACAGCATCAGCTGTGCTCTTTCTCATCATAAAGCCATACCGCTGCTCACAGATACCTCTTGTCCAAGTCTAGCTTGCACAACTCTTTCCCATATCCTTACTGTGTGACTTATCAACCTGTAGATGCTACAAATCTGTACAACACTCTTGTTCATAAAAATGGGCACCAACACTCTTCTCCACCATTCCTGGCCTTTTCTCTTCTCAAAATGCCATTGAGTAAGCAAGTCAAGTAATTCATTGCCATTTCTCCTAGACATTTCTATACATCCACTGTATGACATCAAGTTCAACTGACTTCCCTTTCATTCTCTTTAAAGCATTCCCAACTTCATTCTCGATGATCTTTCCCTTGTCATGGTCCAAAGCTTATTTCAGAGTCAGTCAGAGAGAATTTATTGTCATTTGCACCGCATGTAGTACATGTGTTGAAAACGAGATTATGTACACAGGGTCCCAGTTACATCCAACAACAAATGCAAGAGAAAAACAATAATAACATCTAGGATTAACTAAGAGAGACATCAGCTAGTAATACACTAAGCCCTAATGTAGTAGAAAAACATCATTATAAACAGCAGCACGAACATGAGCAGATGGTCACAGATGAACGCAGCAACAAGAAACAGATCAGTATCAACATGATGTGACATTTTGCAGTGTTTATTCTTATTATTTATTTATTCATGAGTCTGACAGCCTCAGGGTAGAAGCTGTTCCTCAGTCTAGTGGTTCTACATTTGATGCTCCTCAACCTCCGTCCCGAGGGGAGTGGTGCAAAGAGTGAGTGTGCTGGGTGAGTGAGGTCTTTCATGATGCAGGTGGCTCTTTTTCTGCATCTGGAGGTGTAAATGTCTGTGATGGTGGGGAGACTGACTCCCACAGACTTCTGTGCAGCCTTCACCACTCTCTGTAGAGCTTTTCTCTCTGCAACTGTGCAGCCTCCATGCCACACGTTGATGCTGGAGCACAGGACGCTCTCCACTGCACACCTGTAGAACGAGGTGAGGACTGAGCTTCTCAGACCGGCTCGTCTCAGCCGTCTGAGGAAGTAGAGTCTCTGATGACCTTTCTTGATCAGGCTGGTGGTGTTATTGCTCCAGCTGAGGTTATCATTCAAGTGTACACCCAGGTATTTGTAGCTGGAGACCACCTCCACCGCAGATCCACCTATATACAGTGGGGTGTGGGTGTGTTTGTTCCTTCTGAAGTCCACAATCATCTCCTTCGTCTTCTTCACATTCATGTGAAGGTTGTTCTCTTTGCACCAGCTCTCCAGATGTTCCACCTCCTGTCTGTAGCTGGATTCATCATTATCTGTGATGCATCCCACCACAGCTGTATCATCTGCAAACTTAACAATATGACAGCCTGGATGTGTGGCTGTACAATCATATGTGAGCAGAGTGAACAGAAGAGGGCTCAGCACACATCCCTGAGGAGAGCCAGTGCTGAGGGTGATGGTGGAGGAGGAGAAGTTGTGGATCTTCACGGACTGTGGTCTGTCTGTTAAGAAGTCTAAGACCCAGTTACAAATAGAGGGGCTTAGTCCAAGTGTGGATAGTTTGTCTATCAGAGTTTGGGGGATCATGGTGTTGAAGGCAGATGTGAAGTCCACAAAGAGCAGACGCACGTATGAGTCCTTCTGATCCAGGTGGGTGAGAGCAGTGTGGACCACGGAGGAGATGGCGTCCTCTGTTGATCGGGTGGTGAAATTTGACCCCTACGCCTTTCCTTTTCATCCTCTTCTTCATTCATTAACTTCTCAAAGTACTCCAGTCTTCTTCTCATCACACTCTTCTCGCTTGTTAGGACATTAAAAATTCTGGCTTTAACAAGCCTAAACTACGTCACTTTCTTTTTTTTAGCTTGCTCCCTCTATCTTAGTCAAAACTATTCCTCCTTAGTCTCCAGCCTCTTGTACAACTCATCATATGCCTTATGTTTAGCCTTTGCTACCTCCCTCTCAGCATCTTAACTTTTTTTATAATCTTTTCCCTGTCCATATGACACACCAAGTACCTTCCTACCTGTGTCTCTAATCACTGCTGATGTGGTAGTCTCATCAAAAAGCTCTTACTTACCACCCAGAACCTTTAACAACTCCTTTCTGAACTCATCACAACATTCTTCCTTCTTTAACTTCCACATATGGTCTTATTGAATGATTTTACTCTTTGTTCTCTTATTCACCACAACAGTCAACCTGCACTCCACCATCTGATGCTGTCTGACCACTGTCTCCCCTGCCACAACTGCATATACAGTCCCCAATCTTCTTCAGATTACCTCTCCAACACAGAATGTAGTCTACAATCAAACTATTGCATCCATTCCTATAGGTCACCCTATTGGGTCACCTTTTTTGGAAACATGTGCTGACAACAGCCATCCACATCCTTTTGGCAATATTCACCACCATCTGACCTTCCTGGTTCCTTTCCTTGATACCAAACCTTCTCATCACTTCCTCGACTCTTCTGGGGTTTTGTTGTTTTACCAACATGTCCATTCAGGTCTACTCCAATCACCATTCTCTCCTTTCTGGGAACTATCCTTTCATCTTGATTCTTCCAGAATTTCTCTTTCTCCTCTCCTTCATATCCAACCTGTGAAATGCAACTACTGACAACATTCAACATTAGTCCATCTCTTTCTACCTTTAGACACACTACCCAACCTGACAGCCTCCTTTAGGAACACTCTTTACTATATTTCCTTTCCTTTCCACACCATGGTAAACCAGCTTAAAGCTTGCCTGTATGCTGCAAGCCTTGCTGCCCTTCTACTTGGTCTCTTGCACACAGAATCCACCTGCATCATGTCAGCCAGCTCTCTACATTTGCTTGTCATGTTCCTAAGCTTATAGTTGCTAGCCTTAGTCCTACACTCAACTTTTCTTTTCTCCCTCTATCTCCTGTCACTCTTTGACTAACAGTAGCACAATTTCTATGCACAATTTTTAGAGCCTGTTTGTCAAAAACACTGGTGGTTTTCATTGGCCATGATTGAAGTGGTATGGTGTTGTTTGGCCCAATTCACATTTGTTTAGGCAAAGTGCTTTATGGCAGATGCTTTTTTTGATGCAACTTAAACTACATGTATTTACCTGGGCTTGAGACTTCACTAAAGATACAAAAGAGTGGTAGTTAATTTTTAATTATTTTATATACTGTTTAATTTTATTTAGTTTATCAATAAACACAATAAAAAAATCTAAATTGAAACTCAAGGAGAGCTGTCAGAAATAAAGATAAAAAATGAGGTAAGTGTCCAATTTTCCAATTTTGCTTGCAGAAGAAAGATAAAATGCAAAACTCAGAAGGAATCAAGAAATCAGCTTTCAGATTACTATAGTTATATGAGTAGTATGTGCTCACCAGGACTCTCTGAAGAGAACTTGTAAAACTAGTTTTAGTATCCCCTTGCATAAGTCCAAACACGACGTAAGCTGTGCCATCCACCTCCTTACCAAACATATACCTGGAACCACACGAGAATGATACATTTTTCACAAATAAAAACCAAGCAAGGAATTTTCTGCATTCACATACGTTGCTTTGATGGTGAAGTTAAGTTCCTTTCCGTCTATGTAGAAGAAGGGGCTATCAGGTGGAGGTGATATTTTTACTTCAAAACTGGGAAGAACTGTAAAACAAGGTACATTTTATGGCTGTCTTTTAAAGTGAACTTTGTGTTTCTTTGGTTTTAAAAGATTCATGGAGCCTCACCATATTCTTTGACCTCAAACTCTGCAATAAAGCTTTCCTGAAGGTTGCTGTGGTATTTTGCTACAATTTTCCATTGTCCAAAACTAAAATAAACAAATTTTATTTAAACTTACAGGCTGAGATAAAAGTCACTATTGTATAAACTTTACAGACATTTTATTATACTGGTTAAAACCTTACCTGACAATTTCATTAAGTTGGTAATAATCTGAGTATATTCTCGATTCCAAGTCAGCTGAGACAGTTTTCGACTTTACTATGAAGCCAACAGGGTTCTATATATGAAAAATGTTAAAGAAAATGGGTTGTTTCGGAAAAGTTGAACAAACATTTTTGTTCCTTGGAGTAAAACTTTCTTATTTCTGTCAACTGTTAATGTGATTAGTATGCTTTACATTTGTCCATTGTTGTCTTGACAGACAATGCAATACTTGTTTCACATGTTGCATGTGAATTTTTGAAAACTTAAGTAAAAAATAATTTTAATTCACTTTGCGAAGTGAAAATTTTAGCAATTAACTTAGCAATTAAAATGTTTTAGAACTTGTTTAAAGCAATTGCTTCTTCAGTCTTAAATTCTTAATAAATACTGGTAAATAATTATAAAATATCTAGTACAATACCATAATTTCAATGGTAAATGAAGTATCTGCTTGAGACTGAATGCGGTTTTCTGGCTCCATGCCAGGTGTCATTGGAAAAATTCGGTAATGAACTGTTGGAGAGATGGAAAGGGACAAGTGGCTCTATGACATATTTCAAGACAACTTTCAACCTCTTCCTGTGCAGCATGTTGGTAAACATCATACAAACAACAGCAATTTTTTGGGCAAGCGTACAGCAAAATAAATAAATAAACAAACAAATAAACAAATAAATAAATAAGAATAGAAAACAAAGAGAAAAGTTTGGGGCTTCAAAAAGAATTAAAAAATCTTTGGACAGATGTAGTACTGGACTTGCCTTTGCTGTTAGGAGTATAGATGGGCTTGTCGGTCTGAATAAAAATGTAGCCAGATTGGAAGGAAACTAACACAACTTTCTCAAGAACTGTCCCACCAAAGTGTGCTTGGAGGGTTACATACTGCTTGACTTTGGGATCCTTGCTGAAATCTCCTGTGGGGATCTGGGAAAACAAACAAACAAGCAAACAAAAAACACACACAACGTAACATTATATTGTGAAAGGCATTACAATTTTAATACAGTGAAGAAAAAGCAGAAATTTAATTCCAAACAAAAGAGAGAAAAACAGGCCAAATCATGCAAAATAAAACATACTGCATATGCAACATATTGCAAAGACAACAAAGAGCAAACTCATATGCCACATGTTGAATAGAGTGAAAAACTGTACTTTTATGTTGGGATGAAAAAAAATTCAGTACCTTTGCAATGTTTCCATCAAGTCAAGAGATCATTACATCATATTTTTTGTCCAACAAATTCTAGTTTAGATTTTGAACAAAGATAATATTATTGTGGTTAATTAGACGTTAATTAGATGAGTGACCACATAAGTGAGAGTTTCAGAATAATTAGAGCAAAGATATTTGACTGACATGACTCAAAAATCATCTGACAGCACAAATAGATGATGCTAATAAAACCAGGTTGCTAGAAACAATATAACAAACTATGTTAAAAGACAAGAGTGCTTTACCGTTATTCTTCCAAACGCTTGAAACCTATCTTTCTTAAGTATCACAGTTGTGGATGCCAGAGTTGGTTTTTGTTGGATGGTTCTTTACAAATATTGGCACTCTAAGGTCATTATTGCTCTGACAGTTTTGAATCTCTACAAAAATGGTTTCTTCTGTTCCAACTCTTAGCAAGTTAGGGGCAGACATCACCATCCTGCAGAAAGAGAAACAGACAGGGTTTTGTTTGACACAGCAGAGATATTGTACGAGAATTCCATTACTCATATGCCATGAGTATGAGTTTGTTTGTGTGTGTGTGTGTGTGTGTGTGTGTGTGTGTGTGTGCATGTGCGTGTGTGTGTCAGAATCAGAGTCAGAGAGATTTATTTGTCATTAGCATCTCATGTGGTGCATGTGGTGGAACGAGATTATGTACGCGGGGTCCCAGTTACATCCAACAATAAAATGTAAAAGAAAAACAGTAATAAGATCTAAGATAAGATATTAACTAAGAAAAACATCAACTAAAGAATACCATCCATCCATCCATCCATCCATTTTCTTCCGCTTATCCGGGGTCGGGTCGCGGGGGTAGCAGCCTAAGTAGGGAGGCCCAGACTTCCCTCTCCCCAGCCACTTGGAGCAGCTCCTCTGGGGGAATCCCAAGGCGTTCCCAGGCCAGCCGAGAAACATAGTCCCTCCAGCGTATCCTGGGTCTTCCTCTGGGTCTCCTCCCGGTGGGACATGCCCGGAACACCTCACCAGGGAGGCGTCCAGGAGGCATCCTAACCAGATGCCCGAGCCACCTCAACTGGCTCCTCTCGATGTGGAGAAGCAGCGGCTCTACTCCGAGTCCCTCCCGGATGACTGAGCTTCTCACCCTATCTCTAAGGGAGAGTCCAGACACCCTGCGGAGAAAACTCATTTCAGCCGCTTGTATCCGAGATCGTTCTTTCAGAGTCAGAGTCAGAGTCAGAGAGTCTTTATTGTCATTTGCACCGCATGTGGTACATGAGATGAAAACGAGATTATGTACACGAGGTCCCAGTTACATCCAACAACAATGAAAGAGAAAAACAGTAATAACATCTAGAATTAACTAAGAAAAGCATCAACTAGTAATACACTAAGCCTAATATAGTGGGAATAAACAGCAGCACGAACATGAGTTTGTATGAGCAGATGGTCACAGATGAATACAGCAACAAGAAAACAGATCAGCATCAGTATGATGTGATATTTTGCAGTGTTTATTTTTTTATTTTATTTTTATTTATTCATGAGTCTAACAGCCTCAGGGTAGAAGCTGTTCCTCAGTCTAGTGGTTCTACATTTGATGCTCCTCAACCTCCGTCCTGAGGGGAGTGGGGCAAAGAGTGAGTGTGCTGGGTGAGTGAGGTCTTTCATGATGCAGGTGGCTCTTTTCCTGCATCTGGAGGTGTAAATGTCTGTGATGGTGGGGAGACTGACTCCAACAGACTTCTGTGCAGCCTTCACCACTCTCTGTAGAGCTTTCCTCTCTTCAACTGTGCAGCCTCCATGCCACACGTTGATGCTGGAGCACAGGATGCTCTCCACTGCACACCTGTAGAAGGAGGTGAGGACTGGGCTGCTCAGACCAGCTCGTCTCAGCCGTCTGAGGAAGTAGAGTCTCTGATGACCTTTCTTGATCAGGCTGGTGGTGTTGTTGCTCCAGCTGAGGTTATCATTCATGTGTACACCCAAGTATTTGTAGCTGGAGACCACTTCCACCGCAGATCCACCTATGTTCAGTGGGGCATGACCATAGATGAGGGTGGGAACGTAGATCGATCGGTAAATTGAGAGCTTTGCCTTTTGACTCAGCTCTCTCTTCACCACGACAGACCGGTACAGCGCCCGCTTCACTGCGGATGCTGCACCTATCCGCCTATCGATCTCACACTCCAGTTTTCCCTCATTCGTGAACAAGATCCCGAGATACTTAACTAAAGAATACACTAAGCACTAATAGCATAAAAATATTACGTCGAACAGCAGTGTGTGTGTGTGTGTGTGTGTGTGTGTGTGTGTGTGTGTGTGTGTATGTGTGTGACATGATGCTGAGAAGGAAGGTAGATGTTTTTATTTATCCAAGAGACCAAGTGGAAGGATAGCAAGGCTTGCAGTATTAGAGTGGGGTTTAAACTATTTTACCAGCGTAGATAGAAAGAGAAATGGAGTAGGGGTGGTCTTGAAAGAGGAGTTGGCAAAGAATGTAGTAGAGGTGAAAAGAGTGTCACATAGGGTGATGCATCTGAAGGTAGAAGTAGAAGTTCTGATGCTAAATGTTGTCAGTGGTTATGTTCCACGGATTGGATGTGACATAGGATACATAGATCTTTTAAATGAATCTGGATGAAGTGATAGAGTATTCCCAGTGAGGAGAGAGTGGTGATTGGAGCAGACCTGAATGGACATATTGGTGAAGGAAACAGAGGGGATGAGGAAGTGATGAGTTTGGTGTCAAGGAAAGAAACCAGGAAAGACAGATGGTGAATAATGACAAATGGCTGTAGTCAACACTTATTTCCAAAAGAGGGTGGAACATACAGTAGTCACCTATAAGAGTAGAGGAAGGAGTATGCAGGTAAACTTCATTCTGTGTCAAAGAGGAAACCTAAGGAAGATTTGGGACTGTAAGGTCGTAGCAAGGAAAAGTGTGGCCAGACAGCATCAGATAGTTGTGTGTAGAATGACTTTTGTTGTGAATAAGTTTTTTTCTTCTTCTTTTGGTTGCTCCCGTCTTCAAGAATCTCTACGGCAAACTGAGTCGCATTAAGACTTGGTACCGTACTTTTCAGCGTTTAACACACTTCTGTGTATAACCCGCTTTGTCCAATTATTGTCAATAAATTGAAAAAATCCATAAATAACATGCTTCGCCCTATAAGACTTATCTTTTATGCGTCACCGCTATGCGACGCGTCAGCGCCTCATTTGCCCTGCTGAAAATGGCGGCTACAGAAGCGAGCCAGCATGGAAGGACTTTACAAGATAACACGGTAAAAACTATTACCGTATTTTTCGGACTATAGGTCGCACCCGAGTATAGGTCGCATTGTCCATTTATTGCCAAAGAATAGGAAAAATCCATATATAGGTCGCACCTGAATATAGGTCGCACCTACGTCAAAATGGGGACCGTGTTTAGCTCTGCTGCAAATGTCTCTTCCACAGGAGCACACAGCAAGGCTTTTAAGAAGATTAACACTTAAAAACAATTAATTGTTTGATAAAAATTATAGCAAATATATGTATGAGCTGAACTTTTCTTTAATAAATGAATAATTTTAGCAGGATAAACACCTAAAAAATATATTTGTTAGCTGACATTATTGTAAGAGTGTGTCTCAGTTTAATTTTTGTTAATAAATGATTACAAATCAGCTTATTTTATAAAAAGCCATATATAGGTCGCCCCTGACTATAGGTCGCAGACCATGAAAAAATGATAAAAAGCCGCGACCTATAGTCCGGAAAATACGGTATTTATTTGCTGAGAAAAAAATATTTTTCTTAGCTGACAATATAGCACAAGGGTTCCTGAGCTTAACAGTTCCTTAATCAATTCACGAAATGGTCAAATCTGCTAAATTTAAATTGTTTCGGTTTGACGTCTTCAAAATGGTCACGTGCGCTACTATAAAATAAATTGTAAAAAATTGAATTTTATCTCAAATGTCCTATACAGGTCAACAGTTTGTAAATGAAACCCATATAATTACACAATGTAAGCCTAAAAAAGATCTGTCGAGTGGTTTATGAGCTGTTTATCTAAACAGTAGGTATCTGTTCACGTTAGCTAAATGCTAACAGCTAAAAGAGCGATTTTTTTAGGTCTAAATATCTTCTGCAGCTAACAGTTTGTAAATGACCACCATATAATTACGTTCTGTAAGTTTCAAAAAAATGCGCGGTGTGGTTTATGAGTTATCTTGCTAACAACACAGCTAATTGTAGCTACCTCCAGAGCAGGAGGTCGGGCAGCGACAGTCCAACCAGCAGCGGTGGCCGCCACTAGAGGGCGCTAGGGGCGCCGCCCCTCCTTGGAGTGCAGCTCTTCACCATTTGAAGATTTAATTTTTTATTT
>JBBPBX010010490.1:0-16934 GCA_038048925.1 Garcialebias charrua
CGTTACTGCAGTCAAGGAGCTAAATCCAGCTTCTCATCACGAAGGAAAACAAAGAGGCCGAGCTGCTTCTCTTCTTCTTCTAAGTGGATTCTTTTTTGGCGGTTGGCAAACAACTGAAAGGTGCATTACCGCCACCTACTGGTATGGAGTATGGACTGGATCAACGCTCCAAAAAAAAAAAAAAAGGCCGAGCTGCTGACGTCATGTCCACGTATTTACCAGCAGCCACCACCAAAAATTATACTGTTTGGTTTCTTTTGTCCAAATATTTCAAGTGAGAAAGTTTTTGTTGTAAATTTAATACTACTCTTAGCCAAATTTTACATCCACAGTTGTAAATTCTCCTTGCTAAAACCTAGATTTATAGTGTTTTCTAATTATATTTCCTCTTACTTAGCTACTTTAAAGTACTGTACTAATGCCAAAGCTTTAAAAACTAAAACAATCTGTAACGAATTTCTGTTGTAAGCTGCCCAAAACACATTTTTGTTTTTGTTTATGTGCCTTTATTCTCTTTTGTGCTATGCATGCCTTAAGTCTCGAGCCATGTTTGACATTGTAAGTTTTTTTTGTACTTGTTTCTTTTATAAAAAAATAAAAATAAAACACCAGGGGGCGTCCTAGAAAATACTTTATATCTACTGTAATAAGATTCGAGAAGTGTCCCTAAAGATTCTGCATAAATGTGTAAACTATATAATCTCCAAGTGCCGTCCAAACGTAGACCCAATGTCCGCTCATTCTCAATCATTTCATCTGGACAGTTTCTTTTTAGTAGAAACGTTTCACCCTCACTCCAGAGGGCTTCTTCAGTCAGAGTAGTTCCAGCACACTGATGTTCCCCCACCAAGTAAACAACTTAAGTGGACCAACCAGTTTGCTGGAGCCAAGATGGTTTCTGGAGGCCGTCCTGTCCCTCGTCGACTCCTCCCAGGCAGGCAGACATATCCAAAGTGGTTCAAGACAAGAAAGTTCATTCTCAATAGGCTATATGCCACGGACTTCCTTTCTAGCACTTCCGCATTCATGGGCCAGAGGGCGCACTTCCGGTTCACAGCCACAGAATGGCGATCTTTACACAATCTCTGGAGGACTTGCCGACAGTCAATGTGTACAGAATTATTCAGACCTTGTCTAAAGCGCACATCTAAGAAAGACAAAGGACTTAAGCTTTATGTGTCCAACTACATAAATAACTCTGAAGGTAAGTCTGTATTTGTTTTCAGTTCACCAAACTGCATCATGTAGGCTAACACAGCTAACATAGTTAACCCTTGCTAAATTGTTGAGTAAACGTGTTTTGTCTGTACATTTCTGATTTAACACAAATGTTAGTTTCAAACAAGGAGGCAGGAGATTTAGACCAGATTTAGAAACACGTTATTTTAATTTAATTATTTTAATTCAAGTTTGTGTACAAAACTTGAGTTGAAGTTAAATATCAGACAATATAAACTCTTTATATTCAACACATATCTGCTATATGGTTTTGTGAATCTCACTGTTTATAGCAGCTCTTAATAAGAGATGTTTTCTTTCACTGGACAGGACACCGTAGTGATGATGATGAGGAGGGAGCCAGCTGGTCCAGCCTGGATGTTTGTGAGCTCCACTGATGACGAAGGACATGTGATCCATGTGGATGGTTGAACAGAAGAGCTGCTTCATCACTTACCTTTGTCTGACTGATTAATGTTTTTAAATCTCCATTAGCTGTCGAGGAAGCTGTGACTTAAAGTCAGAAGCTGTAATGCTATAAACTGTTTAAATCTTGTGCCTCAAACGTTTTCTACAGTAATGTAACATCAAATTTGTTTTTAATAAACTGGCTAAAATAAAACTGAACTCTAAGCCTGTCTTAAATCAACATACACATTTTTTTTGGGTGATAATATGAAGACAAAGTCAGAATGTTTTGAACATTTTATTTTCTTACAAGTAGTAAGTAGTGTGACTGCAGTGTCAGGGTACAGTAGTCCTGAAGTCTGCAGGTAGATTTTTATGCATCTGCTCTTCAGGTATCGGGTCCTAATTGAGCCGAGTACTGTCAAAAAGTTGCTGTGATAATCCGCCTGACCGTGGACTGATGGACACCGTACCGGTCAGCAAGGTCCCGTTGCTTTCATCCAAGGTCAAGGTCATTTAAGAACAGGAAGAACTCAACGGGCTGCAGGATATGGGTTGACGGGGTGGTGTGGATAAATAATCAATAAATAACACTGAACAACTGGTAATAACTAATAATTCAATGTCACACAACCTGTGTAATGTTGATTATGTGTAGTGTATATATATATATACTGTATATATATATATAACTATGTGCATGTTAGCTTGTACTGTATTACTAGTTTGAAATACTTACAGTAGTTCATTCAAATTCATCCTGCTGCATCATTACTGTATATCCAACCATGTTTACTGTCTCTCTTCAGGACTTTGTGAATATTATAATTACTTTTTCACTTTGCATGCTTTTAGTATAGTTTGATTTTTAGCAAGTCAAATCTGCTCTTCTCATCCTGAGCACTTCATTGTACTGTACTGTTAACTCTGTGTTAACCTGTATATGACAAATAAACACAAGTTGAACTTGATGGGGAGTTCCTCTCATCTCATTCTTGGTGAACACCGACCATGGATGGCAGAGCAGCGCAGTCATGGGTCAGAAACACACCAGGAGGTCAGATGATGCAAACCTGAAAAAACAAAAAAGTGTTCATATTTACCTACATAACGTAAAAAACCAAACAGAGAACTCTTTATGAGAGTTATGCTTTAAAATAAATAATTACATCTCAGGAAATAAAAGTTTAATTGAAGTGAAACAGTTCTGGTTTCATATTAAAGGAAACAGCAGAGAATATTTCAGAGGTGTAACAGCCCTGAAGTTACTAGGAGTTTACAAACATATTTACAGATTAGAAAACTGTTAAAATCTGAATATTATTTTAAAAGTATGTAGTTACAAACTTTTATTAAATCACTCATCATGACTCCAACATTAAATCTACAAGTGCAGGATGTGGAGTCGAGTCATATTCATGTTTCTTACTGAGCTGCAGCTGTGTTCTCCTCCTCGCTGTCCTGCTGCTTCTCTCCCAAAGCCCCGGTCATGGAAGGGAGAATTATTCCACTGGAACAATGCAGGTACAGCTCATTTTTAACCACTGTTTGATGCTGGCTCTTGAATATTCTGAGGTTTAAAACGCCAGCTACAACCGAGTGTTAGCTTTAAGGCTAACTCGGTTAGCCACGAACTCTGGCATTAAAATATAAAAAACTAAGCGCTCTATTGTACCTGCTATTCACTGGACACAACGGCACACAACAAATCTCTCTTGTTGTACCAGTAGCTCGCAGATAATTTACCTTTTGTGTCTTTTACATGGTCTAGTTCTAGAAGCTACCGATAACAACAACTGCTGTCGACCAGAACCGGAAGTGTAGCGTAGAGCCCAGATTTTACCGGAAGTACGTCACCACTACCCGTGGCATATAGGCTATAGTCCAGGTATCAAATCCGCTCATTCTCAATCAGTTCATCTGGACAGTTTCTTTGGTGTTTCACCCTCTGGAGTGAGGGTGAAACGTTTCTATTAAAAAGAAACTGTCCAGATGAACTGATTGAGAATGAGCGGATTTGATACCTGGACTATTGAGAATGAACTTTCTTGTAGACCCAATGTGTTCACTCTGCCACAGCTCTGAGGAGACCATCATCCATCACTTCTGGGACTGTTCTCATACTCAGGTGTTCTGGAAAGACATTTTCATGTATGTAAATAGAAAGTTAGAAATTGACCTACCATTTGACGCTAAAACTATACTGTTTGGTTTCTTTTGTCCAAATATTTCAAGTAAGAAAGTTTTTGTTGTAAATTTAATACTACTCTTAGCCAAATTTTACATCCACAGCTGTAAATTATCCTTGCTAAAACCTAGATTTATAGTGTTTTCTAAATACCGTATTATATTTCTTCTTACTTATCTACTCTAAAGTATTGTACCAATGCAAAAGCCTTAAAAACTAAAACAATCTGTAACGAATTTCTGTTGTAAGCTGCCCAAAACACATTTTTGTTTTTTGTTTATGTGCCTTTATTCTCTTTTGTGCTATGCATGCCTTAAGTCTCGAGCCATGTTTGACATTGTAAGATTTTTTGTACAGTACCTGTTTTTTATTTAAAAAATCCCACCAGGGGGCGTCATCACTACACAAACAAAAAGAATCTGGATTACATGGAATATCAGAATTGTTAATTTGTTTCAAAACTTTGATAAAGTGTTTCGCCTTATATTTGTTAATGCGTTTTGCACCTCAGGGCTACTGTAATACTAAACTCTTACTGGACACTGCAAATAAAAAACTAAATTGTTGAAAAAATACATATAAATTAGTTGAATGTGAAATGTACTAGAAATTGAAAATTGGGACGAGTTATTCATTTTGTTCTGTTATTTATAGATGATTATTGTTTGAATTGATTGTTTTGAGAGAGAAAAAAAGGAGCAGATATAATAAGATTTCTTCTTCTTTCAGCTACCTTTCATTTTATGTTATGTTTTCATAAAATATGTGAAATTGTTTTGTGTTTAAATTTAAAATGAATAAATAAATAAAATTAAAATAAATAAAAATAAAATAAGGGCGGATTTGGACATAATTAGATTTTTTTTCATACAACCTTCATTTAGACAGTTTAATCACATTGAGCCTCGGAGACTCATTTATAAGAGAGACCCGATTTCTTGACAAAGAGTAATGACAACAGCAACAACAATAGACAGTCACAAAAGAGGCATACATTTTTTTTTTTAACAAATCAAAACAAAATAGCAGCCAAAAGGACACTCAAAAGGAAACGTAGAGAGTAAAAAACAAACAAACAAAAAAGAGCTAGATTTTGTGTAGAAAACTAAAAACAGGAGCATGTCTCTTGCCAGGAACTTAAAAGATGTTTAAAGCCACTTAGACAGTGATGGAGATATTCAATATTTATCATCTAAAACTAATTACTCTGACCCAATAATTATAACCCAGCTCACTTATATCAAATATTCTCTGTTCCCTTTAAACACTTATATTTGATAGTACAAACGTTTGTTTGCTTTTCTCCTTGATACAGAAAAGACAGTCTTCTAGCCTTGACAATGTTTGGATTAGATGTTCTTGTTGGATCAGAACCATGACTTGTTTGTTTTATCTGTAAGACGTCAGAACTTGTCAACTCCACCTCCTTCTTGTTTAAATAGCTTGTCATGTCCAGTACAATTCGGAATTGTGCTGGACAATGTATTTGAGACTAAACTAAGTTTCAAAAGACATTAAAAGCCTTTCCCCCTTGCAAGGTTGTTTGTCTGTTTTAACACTGTTCTCTTGTTTATCTTGTGTGGTTTTTATTAAGGTAACAGGGGTTTAAAATCCCCATCATTATGGTGCCGAAAACCCATTCTCCCCATACCTGCTCCTGGTGACCTCCGAACAGAGCCCAGCTGCGAGACATGGTAAATATGACAGAAAGTCCAGTGATTGGGTTTGTCTCTGGCCAGCTTCCTCTGTCCATTTGGTGCGATCAGGGTCGGGTTGGCGGAGATTTCCAGAACACCGCACAGGTCAGCAAGAACGTGAGTGTTAAAATGTGTTTGTTGATACGTTGTTTTTAAAACAATTTGAGTACAGTAACAGGAACTATCTCACCCTGAGCCGATGACTTGAAATTTTAAGTGAGGTGTCTGTTTTTCAAAAACTAGTCGAATTTTTGCGCATTTCGTTAGTTGACAGAACCAGTATCTTTTTCTATACAGGTGGTCCCCGACTTACGAGCAGGTTCCGTTCCTGCGAGGTGCTCGTAAGATGGTGACTGTCCATCCATCCATTGTCTTCCGCTTATCCGGGGTCGGGTTGCGGGGGTAGCAGCCTAAGTAAGGAGGCCCAGACTTCCCTCTCCCCAGCCACTTGGAGCAGCTCCTCCAGGGGAGTCCCAAGGCATTCCCAGGTCATTCGAGAAACATAGTCCCTCCAATGTGTCCTGGGTCTTCCTCTGGGTCTCCTCCCGAGTGGGACATGCCCGGAACACCTCCCCAGGGAGGCGTCCAGGAGGCATCCTAACCAGATGCCCGAGCCACCTCAACTGGCTCCTCTCGATGTGGAGAAGCAGCGGCTCTACTCCGAGTCCCTCCCGGATGACTGAGCTTCTCACCCTATCTCTAAGGGAGAGTCCAGACACCCTGCGGAGAAAACTCATTTCAGCCGCTTGTATCCGAGATCTCGTTCTTTCGGTCACAACCCAAAGCTCATGACCATAGATGAGGGTGGGAACGTAGATCGATCGGTAAATTGAGAGCTTTGCCTTTTGACTCAGCTCTCTCTTCACCACGACAGACCGGTACAGCGCCCGCTTCACTGCGGACGCTGTACCTATCCGCCTATCGATCTCACGCTCCAGTTTTCCCTCATTTGTGAACAAAACCCTGAGATACCTCTCCGGGTCGGGGAGGAAGTCCTGCCCCAAGTGGAGGAGTTTAATCCTCCACTTGGGGCAGGACCTCCTCCCCGACCCAGAGAGGGCATGCTACCCTTTTCCAGCTCAAGACCATGGCCTCGGATTTGGAGGAACTGATCCTCATCCCGGCCGCATCACACTCGGCTGCAAACCGCTCCAGTGAAAGCTGTAGATCACGACCTGATGAAGCCAATAGGACCACATCATCTGCAAAAAACAGAGAAGCGATTCTAAGGCCACCAAAACGGATCCTCTCAACACCTTGGCTGCACCTAGAAATTCTGTCCATAAAAGTTATGAACAGAATCGGTGACAAAGGGCAACCTTGGCGGAGTCCAACTCTCACTGGAAACGAGCCTGACTTACTGCCGGCAATGCGGACCAAGCTCTGACACCGGTCGTACAGGGACCTAACAGCCCGTATCAAAGGGCCTGGTACCCCATACTCCCGGAGTACCCCCCACAGAACCCCCCGAGGGACGCGGTCGAATGCCTTCTCCAAGTCCACAAAGCACATGTAAACTGGTTGGGCAAACTCCCACGCACCCTCCAGGACCCTGCTGAGGGTGTAGAGCTGGTCCAGTGTTCCACGACCAGGACGAAAACCACATTGCTCCTCCTGAATCCGAGGTTCGACTATCCGACGGACCCTCCTCTCCAGAACCCCTGAATAGACCTTACCAGGGAGGCTTAAGAGTGTGATCCCCCTATAGTTGGAACACACCCTACGGTCCCCCTTTTTGAATAGGGGAACCACCACCCCAGTCTGCCAATCCAAGGGAACTGCCCCCGATGTCCACGTGATATTGCAGAGTCGCGTAAGCCAACACAACCCTACAACATCCAGAGCCCTAAGGAACTTCGGGCGAATCTCATCCACCCCTGGAGCCCTGCCACCACAGAGCTTTTTAACCACCTCAGTGACCTCAGCACCAGAGATTGTAGAGCCTGAACCAAAGTCCCCAGGCTCCGCTTCCTCAGTGGAAGACGTGCCAGAAGGATTGAGGAGGTCTTCAAAGTATTTCGCCCACTGACTCACAACATCCAGAGTTGAGGTCAACAGCATGCCACCCCCACTATAAATGGTGTTGGTCGTGTACCGCTTTCCCCCCCTGAGACGTCGGATGGTGGACCAGAATCGCCTCAAAGCCGTACGGAAGTCATCTCCATGGCCTCTCCGAACTCCTCCCACGCCCGAGTTTTTGCCTCAGCAACCACCCGAGCTGCATGCCATTTGGACTACTGGTACCTATCAGCTGCTTCCGGGGTCCCACAGGCCAAAAAGGATCAATAGGACTCCTTCTTCAGCCTGACAGCATCTCTCACCGCTGGTGTCCACCACCAGGTTCGAGGGTTGCCACCACGACAGGTACCAACAACCTTGCGGCCACAGCTCCGATAAGCTGCCTCGACAATAGAGGCGCGGAACATGGCCCACTCGGACTCAATGTCCCCCGACTCCCTCGGAACGTGTTCAAAGCTCTCCCGGAGGTGGGAGTTAAAGCTCCGTCTTACGGGAGACTCTGCCAGACGTTCCCAGCAGACCCTCACAATACGTTTGGGTCTGCCAGGTCTGACCGGCATCCTCCCCCACCATCGGAGCCAACTCACCACCAGGTAGTGGTCAGTTGACAGCTCCGCCCCTCTCTTCACCCGAGTGTCCAAGACATGCGGCCGTAGATCAGATGAGACGACAACAAAGTCGATCATCGAACTGCGACCTAGGGTGCCCTGGTGCCAAGAGCACGAGCACATATGGACACTCTTATGCTTGAACATGGTGTTCGTTATGGATAATCCATGACAAGCACAGAAGTCCAATAACAGAACACCACTCGGGTTCAGGTCAGGGGTCCGTTCCTCCCAACCACACCCCTCTAGGTCTCACTGTCATTGCCCACGTGAGCGTTAAAGGCCCCCAGTAGAACAAGGGAGTCCCGAGGAGGCGCGCTCTCCAATACCCCCTCCAAGGACTCCAAAAAGGGTGGGTAATCTGCGCTGCCGTTTGGTGCATAGGCACAAACAACAGTCAGAGCCCGTCCCCCCACACGTAGGCGAAGGGAGGCTACCCTCTCGTTCACCGGGGTGAACCCCAACGTACAGGCACCAAGATGGGGGGCAACAAGTATGCCCACTCCTGCTCGGCGCCTCTCACCAGGGGCAACTCCAGAGTGGAAGAGTGTCCAACCCCTCTCAAGGAAACTGGTTCCAGAGCCAGAGCCATGCGTTGAGGTGAGTCCGACTATTTCTAGCCGGAACCTCTCAACCTCACACACTAGCTCAGGCTCCTTCCCCACCAGAGAGGTGACATTCCATGTCCCAATGGCCAGCTTCTGTAGCCGAGGATCAGACCGCCAGGGTCCCCGCCCTCGGCCACCACCCATCCCACATTGCACCAGAGCCCTTTGGCCCTTAGTTGGTGACCGCCCACTTATTATTCTACACCTGAAAAGTGTATCTTTTTCTACTTTAATGCGGCCCGAACCGCAACGTGGATCCCCACAAAAGTTATATCAAAACGACCGGCCCGGCTCCAAGATGTGTGCAATTACTTTTTTTGACAATTGCAGTTACCATGGCGACATATTTTGCTAACAAAGTTGCTAAATTTCCCATTGGAAATGAATGGGAGGTAACTTTTCAGAGAAACTGAGTAACATATGGCGCCATTTTGGTTCAATATACAGGTAGTCCCCGACTTATGAGTGCTCTTACTTACGAGGTCCCGGACTTACGAATTTGCATATCATAAAAATGTTAAAAAAAAATAACAATAATTTTTTTTTTTTTATAAATGAATACATGTACAGCACCGTAAAACCTGACAAGTTAGTTGAACTCAAATGATTTGAGGAAACCGATTGCCTTAAATGGTTTAAGTTTATTAACCTAAACAATTCAGTGTAAAAAAAAAATATATTTAAGTACATGTAACTCAAATGTTTTCATTATCTTAACATGGATAAATAAATTTAAAAAGACCGTTTCATTCAGTAAACTGGACTTAAATATATTAAGTTTTCAACACTCAAATGTATTATTACTTTTAACCTATTTAAAACGTGTTGGTTGTACTCGTCTGCATTGAGTCAGACCAACTTAGATGGTAAAAGTTATTTTAAGATGATCCAATTTAGCTTATGTTACTAAGTTTTATTCTTATAATGAAATTATAACATTCTAGTTGTCACAACTTCTAGCTACTCAATTCATTTGAGGAAACCGATTGCCTTAAACCATTAAAGTTACCTCAACACAAAAGAAACAGACATAATACCAGTTTAGAACTTTTATTTAACACTCATTTAAAACATAACATCACTGTTAAACAGTTCAAAATTTGTTTTACAAAATAAAAAGTAAACAAAATAAAATCCTTTACTTTACCCTCAACATCAAGTGTCATAAACTGTTCAACAGACACTAAAATGAATGTTGTTCGAACAGTCAATAATAAATTAAATTACATTTACAAAATAAAAAGTAAACAAAATAAAATCCTTTACTTTACCCTCAACATCAAGTGTCATAAACTGTTCAACAGACACTAAAATGAATGTTGTTCGAACAGTCAATAATAAATTAAATTACATTTACAAAATAAAAAGTAAACAAAAGAAAATCCTTTACTTTACCCTCAACATCGTGTCATAAACTGTTCAACAGACACTAAAATGAATGTTGTTCGAACAGTCAATAATAAATTAAATTACATTTACAAAATAAAAAGTAAACAAAAGAAAATCCTTTACTTTACCCTCAACATCAAGTGTCATAAACTGTTCAACAGACACTAAAATGAATGTTGTTCGAACAGTCAATAATAAATTAAATTACATTTACAAAATAAAAAGTAAACAAAAGAAAATCCTTTACTTTACCCTCAACATCAAGTGTCATAAACTGTTCAACAGACACTAAAATGAATGTTGTTCGAACAGTCAATAATAAATTAAATTACATTTACAAAATAAAAAGTAAACAAAAGAAAATCCTTTACTTTACCCTCAACATCAAGTGTCATAAACTGTTCGACACTAAAATGAATGTTGTTCTGACATTTTATTCACCAACTTTAATACTGTACACTGATGACTGAGGTTCTATTCCATCAACAACCTCATGCTTTATAATTTAATTGCCCTCCATATTTACTTTTCCAGCTTAGTTCCAACAAATTATAGATTTTAGCACATCATTTACATTTACTGGTTTTATAAATATTTTTCGATTTTGCTTTTACTTGTGCATGAAGTTGTGTCTTCAATGTTTATTTTTAAATTATTCTTTTGCCCCCATGTGTTGCTTTTACATTTTTCTGTCTCCCGTTTTACTTTCTCACACACTCTCTCTCACTCACACTCACACACAGTTTTTTTTGTTTCCTTAGTTTTTAAACTGAGGCAGCCCCTCCCAATTTATTATAGGCAAAAATGCATAATTCAAAGTAAAAACAGGAGACAGAAGTGTAAAAGCAACACATGGAAATAAAAAGACTTGAGGGAGAAAATAAAAATAATTTAAGTATAATAATCATTTAATAGACAAATGCATATACAAATAAAAGAAAAACCAAATAAATATTAAAAAAAGGTAACATGTAAATGATGTGCTAAAATGTATAGTTTATTGGACCCAACATGGAAAAAATATTTGAAGGTCAATAAAATTATTAAACATGAAGGTAAAGTTCTATTTTTTAAATGAATGGTTGCATTTTAAGTGCATTTTTTTAAAGTCATTTGTATATTTCTGCTTTTATTTCTAATTCTGACAGTTTCAGTCTACATATTAAAGTTGTTGAATAAAATGTCATGTTGTAGAAACTGTTACGACGACGAACAAAAACAAATCATTGCCATTTTCATGTATAACAATGTGTGAATACTCAACAAACAATGAAAATAGCTTAAGAAAAATTACCCTAGAATTTCTGCAATTTGCATAGCATCTTCCTGTTTAGGCACAAATCAGAACTTAAACCTGTTCAGTCGGCACACAAGCCACTACTGTTCTTCAACAATAAAACCTGTCAACTACTCCAGCTCACTTCTCAAGGCTTGTAACTTGGGTTTGAGCCGCTTCCTACATCATCAAGATCTAAGAGGACAACCTGAATTAACTCAAAAAAGCCACTTAGCTTTGCAGGGTAGCTCAAATTAAGAGCATAGATCAGTCCAAACAAAACCAGCAGTGAATCAGCCCATGATCTGAGAGACATTACAACCTGATCTTCAAGGATGATCGAGACATGGTGGGTTTCAAAAGGAACTCCAGAAGGCCTCTCCTCCTCATCGACCACTGCCAGTAACGCCACCGCTCCCTCCGGCACTGCATCCAACTCATCCTGAAAATATAATACATGATTAATTACACTCAACAAATTTATGCCTAATGGCTAGTTACGATAAAAATGGGGGGGGGGCATTATTACATCACATCTAGATTTTTGTAAATGCAAATCAAAAGAATATTAAAATTTTTCTCTGTTGTTATACACAATTTCTGAAAGCATGCGTCATGTTCTCAGAACTGTACACTAATTGAAAAACCACACACAGTGGGAAAACTCATCAATTCTGCAAAATGAAACTTTACATCCAAAACAATGCTATTTCTTCTCAAAATCGTATTTGCCTTCAGATGACACGCACAAACCATCAGATGAAAAAGACATTTCAGTTGAACACTGATGAGCTCATTAGCTATGTTTACATGGACAAAATTTTGTGACCGGATTGAAATGTGTTCTGATCGCATAATTAGATAGCACCGTTTACATGGGCACAATCCGTTCATGACGAGTGTTTACATGCAGCAGGCTTTTATTCTGATCCAATGTTCTGACATGCGCAGTGTGGCACACTCCCCCTTAAAAAAACGCCGAAGAAGAAGTTACTTCCGTTAAAACCACAGAAGAAGTTGCTTCCGGGACGAAAGTAAACAGACGCGTCAATGGACCAGCGCCAGATTGTAATGACGGCGATGAAGTTTTTACTGCACTCCCTGAATGAACTACAGGCTAAGCAGCGCGTGCTTTTAGTTTTTTTATTCACAAGATGAGAGCGCTGGACGTCCTCTGTCCTCCAAGCTGTCGTGGATAACTGTTGGTAAGATAATAAAAACGCTGTATGCTAATAAACTTTTTTGCCCTTTCCTTTTCTACCTGTCTGCGTGATACTGTCTGTATTTGTTATTAATTACTATTCTTCCTCTGTTTTCCTGTTTCTGGAGCATCAGTGTCACAATGCCAGGCAGTGCCCATGATGTCCTGCGCCACTCAGACTATCAAAGGGCTCATCTGTTGCCAAAAGTAAGGCTAATATTTACTATATTGTATTTAGTTTTACTACAACGATTACAGCTAAGAAGTATCTCAAAGTAGAGATGCTTAGCTGTAAAGTTTTATTTAAATAAAATTTGTTTGAACCATGTCTTTAAACAAATAGTTAAATGTTGCCAAAATGTAAGGCTAAAATTTACTATATTGTATTTAATTTTACAACTATTACAGCTAAGTAATCAGTAGACATACTTAGCTGTAAAGTTTTCTTTCAAATAAAATTTGTTTGAACCATAACTTTAAACAAATAAAAAGTTGAACACTAAATATTGGCATGTCCTTTTTTGCAGTCTGTGAGGAACATTGAAGGACGTCCGTCTCTTCATTGTTGGTGATCGTGCCCGCTGTTGGACTGGCTCGTCAAAGGATACGCAAACTCCTCGTCTGACTCCTCAACAAGTCATTTAATGTTTACCTTTGCTCAGTCAGGTGGAGGTAGAGATGACCTTCAGGTTGCTGAAGTCACAGTGGAGAGTTCTTCTAAAAAGATACTTGTCATGTATTTGTGTTCACATGCAGTTAACATTTGTATAAAATTATTATCACAATAAAAAACTGCAAATACTAGTGAACATCTGAGCTCTTTAATGGACCAAACATTTTAACAAATTCTTGTAAACAATTGATATTGCTTGTTTGAAACAAGTTTCATTCTTAGTGCAATTTGAGGTATATCAGAAAAACATAAAAATTAAACATTCAAAACGTTTGTACAAAACAACGATGTGCACAGATCACATCTTGTAATGATGACAACAAAAACAAAAAAACATTCTTTGGTCATTTAAAAACTACAGTAACCTGTAATTCAGTAACTTCTTTATCAACTCATCGCATACTTTCACAATTTCGATGTATGCATGTGATTTAGGACAACAAAATTGGTGACAAAATAATCGTTAACTTCCAAAATGTATGTTTCTGTATCCTGATAGAACAGCAAATGTGTTTTTAATCCTGCGAGTCATGCAGAAACTCAGAGTTCTTATTAAACCATCTGACTGTATTAAGTTAGGACATCTTAATTGTACCATAAACTATCAATCCTAATGTCTGTGTAAAAAATACATTTACAGATCTGTCAGGGGACAAAGAAACATGGTTGTGGAGAATTGAAACATTTTCAAATCAGTTTTGAGTTGTTCTAAAGCACATGTGTGAACTTCTTGGGATTCCTCAGTAGAAGACGTGGGACTCTTGCATCTTCTGCCACCTGCCACCATCACCTGCCACCATCACCTGCCACTGTCTGTTGTGTGCTGCTGCCAGCTGCCTCTTCAAAGCTGGACTCATCAGCTGAAAAACAAACAAAATAAAGTTTAACTGGACCCCTGATATGTTGAAATTTGTTAGGTTAATTATGTGGTTAGTTGAAGTAGTGTTATAATCTACAATACAGTAGTACTGTACTGCCCTAAAGCTACTCTTATTTCTTATTATAATTACAATTTAACATATTTGTTGTTTCTAATTACTCCAGGTAATACAGTACAGAGGGTTAATGTGGTTTGAAGAGTCTAACTTACCAGAAAGGATGCTTTGCTCCTCTGGTTAGCTTCCTCTCCTCAGATTCCTCTCCTCATAAGATCCACACCGCTGCCTGCTGTGTTGGAAGTGGCAGATCTCTCATCAGTTCGTCCATCAACACGTAAAATGAAAAAGTGGTGGGGTCAGAGCCATTTCTCCCGTTGTTGTTTTTAGCTTTGTAGCACTTAGCTTTCAAGCTCTTCCAGCGATCTCCAGCTTCTTCCAGCTTTTCATGTACTTGTTTAAATAACTCCGTGTTCCTACACGTTCGGTCAAGGCGTTCGATAGTTTTGAGCTATTTTAATGTTTCCATTAGAAATGTTGCATCGCTCACCGACCAGTTTTGCTTCCCCACCATGCGTTAGCATTAGCATCTACCCACTAGCCAGGCGGAGAAGGAAACACGAGGGGTGGGGGGGGGGGGGGTGCGCAGCGCACATGCGCAGTCAGGACAGTTTGATAAACGGAACAGATCAAGTGTTTACATGCACACCGAACGGGTAACGGATCGGTGTAAACCACCTGTTTCGAACTGATCACAAATTAGGTCGGATCACGCCGAATACACAAAAAATGATCCGAACGGGGTGTTTACATGACACACTTTTGATCCGATCGGCCGTTTGATCTGATTACTTATGTCCATGTAAACACACCTACTGTTACACTTACTACAGACAGAACATGCATAAGTGTGCTGTAAAAATATTTTAGAATATTGTTGTAGCATGAACGACCGACGATCCCTGACATGACCTTTTGACCCCCACTGGTCATGTTTCACAACTAAATGAACTTTGTTTTTCAAATAGTTTTCTTAGAGACATCCATGTCAACCTCTTCGGATGTTTACCTGTATAAAAACCCTCAAAAATCTGTGAATTTTGCAAAAAATCCGTACAACTCGCACCCACGGAGGGGGGGGTCGGTTGGTTAGAAGAGTCGTACTGGAAGCAGAAGGTTGCCGGTTCGATCACCCTTCCAGCTGTCTCAGTTGTTGTGTCCTTGGGCAAGACACTTCAGCCCTAATGCCTCTGATGTGTGTCACATCAGTGTATGAATGTGATTGGCACTGATTAGTCTCCATAGTTGATTGAACATGTTAGCTTTGTAGAGACATAATAGAGTGCTGTGTGAATGATGAGGACACAGATTGTAGTGTGAAGTGCTTTGAGTGTCCTGGATGGATAGAAATGCGCTATACAAGTACAGTCCATTTACTTTAGATATATATAAAATCAGAATTAATTTAGCTACGGTAATTTACAAGATGTTTGCTACATTATTCTATATGCATCCATTCACATTTTTTTTGTTGACTTAATAGAAAAAAAGAACAGGAATACCTTGCAAGTTTTGCATACATCAGATGGATCCTCCTTCAAATAGAGTGGTAGGCCGGCCAGAGCTGCTGTTCTAGCTGCACTGATGTTATTCTTGTCCTGTAGCACAACCAAAGACAATGTATGCATAGGAGGATGCTAGGATGTCCTTTTTACATTTAACTTTGTTGTAATGAATGCGAGTAATAAAGGTAGGTACCTGTTCCTCATATGCCATCAACACTGCTTCCATCTTCTCACCAAAATATCCAGTCTTCTTCTTCTTGTAGAGCCTCAGCAGTTGAGGTGTGTATTTGTCAAGTTCAGCAAAGAAGGTAAATGGCAGATTTTTATTGGTGATCCTGTGGAATTCACTGTAGAGCTGCATGGGAAAACAGAAGTAAAATGGTAAATGGAGCTTATTTATATAGCGCTTTGCAGCACCCTGTGAGGAGCCCCAAAGCGCTTTACAATACCAACCATCCACCCATTCATTCAGACATTCATACACCGGTAGTGGTAGCCTGCCTTGCAAGGCGCCATCCAGACCTACCGGGAGCAACTTGGGGTTAAGTGTCTTGCCCAGGGACACAACGACACATGGTGGGCGGATGCGGGATTCGAACCTCCAACCTTCCGATCGGGGTCGACTGCCAATACCACTACACCACGGCCGCCCCTTAGTAGTGCAAGATTATAATAAAACTTTTTTTTAATGGACAAATACAGATATATTAACTAAAAAAAATATTACTTTGACAATGAAAGTCAACATAAGTGCTGTTTTCACTCACTTGAGATTCACAAAAGAGTGCAGGCCATCTGTCTTTTAGGTCATCAATGGGAGGAGATGTAGTTACAATTTCTTCTCGCCGGAGTGCATAGGTGCGTTGCATATACTGATGGATGAGAACCATGTCTCTTTCAGCTGATGATCTCTTGAACTGCTCCACCATCTCAAGTCTCAGGCTCTCCAGTGTGTCTTTACTTTGTCCATGAGGATAATTTGGAAGGAAGTTGATTTCTCCTCTTCTGGGTCTTTTGATACTGCTTCTGGATGCTTCACCCTCTGGATTGGTCCTGCTACGCTTCCCTGCATTCACAGCCACATCTTTTATTCCAGCCCTGCTGAGTTTGTTCCTATAGTTGCCCATCTTGAAGCATAGGCTATTTTGCCAGATGATTATTCATGTCCCTCTCAATAAAAGGCTGCCTAAAGTCACACACAGGGCAATG
>JBBPBX010010490.1:27377-39294 GCA_038048925.1 Garcialebias charrua
CAGTCCTTCCTGTAAACAGTTTGGACCGCGTGAAGCAGCACGAAGCTGCAGAGGTCGGACGTGCAACGAGCTAACATACAAAAAGACGGAGACAGGCTTGACCAGCTCAAAGTAAGAAATTATCTTTTTATTTTGTCTCCAAATGTACTGTATGTGTTTTTGGATAATTATGTAGGGCACTGTGTTAGGATAGGTGAAGTGCTTGGTAACTTGGTAACGGTTGTGTACCGTACATGTACGTGTATAAGTGGCGGCTCGTGTGTTTTCCGACTTACGGCGATTTTCGTGTTACGAACGGGCGTAGGAATGGAACTCGTTCGTAAGTCGGGGATCACCTGTATTGTTTGTCTTGACAGTCTCAGCCGGATCGCTCACTGTTGCAGCCGTTCGGTCAGAACTTGTTGGCCAACCTAAACCAAACACAGATGACTTCTCTGTCTGCTCACTGGTTCTTTTGCCGGCTCATCAAGATCCGTGTAAACAGCAGGTTGGCCTGGTGACATGAAATTAGGTCTTCACAAACACAAACAGACAGGAGGATGATTGGTAGGCATGCAAATATATGGCAGCTTCACCTGGTGTTTATATAATCTCATATCTGCTGAGCGAACAGCTCTGCTTCACCTAACGTTCATGGAAAAGGCAAAGCTAAAAGCTCCCTGATGGCCACAGGTGTTAAAAAGATGACACCCCTTCCTCCATGAATCATCAGCAGTGGAGCATCGTCAGGCTTTGGCTGCGGTTGCCCTTTCAACACAGGAGTTATGCAAGCATTATAAACTCAGCACTGTCAGGGCTTTGAGTATACTGTACCGGTAATTTGCTTTTATTTAATTGTAGTCAGGGCTGAGTAATACTCTCTGGATGTGAGCATGCACCCGCCATGTGGCCTCTTGACCTGTGGTTCATGAAAAAACATGTTGCTCCAACCACCCTCGCCCTGCCATTTAGCAGCAGTGCCTCATGAAGCCGAGTAACCCCTAACACGACGGCATTTGTTCCACCAGATTGCATTAAACTACTCTTTAAGGTGAGGTGATACAGTTAGCAACATGCTAACTATCCGACAACATAGCTGTGTGTATTAGCATTAAACTCAATGTGACAAGCCTAAAGGAAATCTGATTCTATAATAGCTGACCCGGTCATTGCACATCTGTGGTATCTCTGAGCAGGGCACCTTATCCCCAGTGGCTCCCCAGGCACTTTCCATAGCTGCCCACTGCTCCACTTGGTGGTGGACGGGTTAAATGCAGAGAACCAATGTTGCCATTGTATGGGAACATACAATGATGACAATTACAGTACATTATATTAATTGTGCAAAACCTAATTATTGCACTCTGACAGGTAGATGTTTTTGTCATTGTCTAGGATTGTGTTTGTTTATCTGTTTGTACCTTTAGTCAAATATCTCATGAACCACATCTACAACTGGTTAAATTTTCAAGTCAGAAAATGCTATAACTCAGTCAGCGTTACAGATGTTGATGTAAAATTAGGTGTGGTAGTAGCTGAGCATCGTCCCCAACAGAGACAACTCATACAAGATTTCTGCTTAAAACCCAGTGATGAAGAGATAACCTTGACTTGTTGTTAGCAAAATATCACATGAGCCACTGGTTATCATCATCAACTTTTGGTCACCATGGATAATCAACTTTAGTGTATATCAGTGGTGATTTTAGCCTCTTGTTAGTGAGAGCTCAAGTACCCCTAAATTTTAACTTAGCACCCCTGAAAAAAATAAGAAACCATCATTACGATTTTGTAAGGAAACTCAAGTCTCAAACCTTAGATTCACCAAAATATTGACTAAACTTGGAATAAAATGGAATAAGCAATGACACTCAAACGGGCCAGTAAAATCTGATTTTCTTTAGCACAAGTTGGATCCTCGACACCACCTGTCAATCAATCCAGTCAACAACTGACCAATCGGCGACCTCAGTTTTTCCCGAAGTGAAACGCCCTGAGTCGTACCCCCCTGCAGGGGCTGGGGGGCATGAGAGAAGCAGAGTATCTGTAGCATCTTAGCTAACGTGCTTGTATTGGGCACCGCAATACAGTTGTTGGCAGTTGACCTGGAGTGGAGGGGGGCTGTTAGGATGAGTGAGAGAGAAGCGGCGTATGCTCTGATCACACAAGGAGAGCTGTTGTTCAGGCTACGTCTTGTTGTTATCTAAAATAGTTATTGAATCAAGTGTTTACTTATCTCGGTAAACATAGATGTTTAACAACCCGTTAAAATACACCAGAATGCAGGAAATGGCATCTACTTTATTCAAAAATTTCTGGGGAAGGACCCAGACCCTCCAGAAGTGTCCCCCCCCCACACACACACACACATTACAAAGGCTTCTAATGCCATTGATGTTGTTCAAGCCAAGAGCCATTGTCAGCACTGGGGGGCTAAGCCCCCCTAAAGGTCAGATTCTAGAATCACCCCTGGGCTCTACCTGAGTAAAATAGTCAGTTTTGTGTTTAAAGTTGTTATGTTATTAACTGTCAGTCATTATTACTTCAAGCACTAACAGATCATGCTGGCATCCTAACTGATGCCAAGTATTTTTTGTTTTACCTCTCTGCTAATATTTCCATGAACTATTTACGATACTTTAGCGTCAAATTATTTTTACACGTCTACAAAACCATTCTATTAATCACCAGAAAGTACAGTTTGTCCGTGAGCAAAAACGGAATGAACGAGCACGGCGTTCTTTACTAATTCAACTTTTTGAAAGCTGACGACCTTTGTTTCTAGTTTATGTATAAAGTTACCAAAGAACAAGAGGAACCACGGCTCACATCAAAGAGCTTTCACTTCATTGTTGCAGACAGGAAACATCTGAGCTACTCTGTAATGATTTCAACTCTGAATACTTGAAACTTCCTCCTATTTTCTCCATCAGCGACTTGCTGGAAAATACATGTTCAAACACACACATCCTCTATGGAAGCGTTTATGGGACGTATTTAAAACTAAAATGGTTTATCAGGAATGCTTTTTCATTTCAAAGTCAAGCTGCCTTTTTTGAGTCATAAATAAAATTTAAAATGAATAAACCAAACTGCATTTTCATTTTCTTCTTCGAGACTGCTCAATTTGTAACTTAATTAAAATGATAAGTAAAATAACATTTAACATTTAATTTTCAATATATGTCTAAGTAAAAAGTGGCCAAAATTCATTTTGAAATCTCAATTTTGAAAATTAAAATGAAATAGCAGAAATGCTTTTTAATTTCAAAGTCAAGCTGCCTTTTTTGAGTCAGAAATAAAATTAAGATTAAATCATTTTCATTTTCTTATTCAGCACTGTTATATCTCATTGAACTACAGAGCAAACTGCATTTTCATTTTCATCCTGCCCCCCTGCGCTCAAAGTGTGACAATATTCAATCTCAAAAGCAAACCCAGAGTAATTGAGACGAAATTAAAACTAAAATGGTTTAGCAGGAATGCTTTTTCATTTCAAAGTCAAGCTGCCATTTTTTGAGTCATAAATAAAATTTAAAATGAATAAACCAAACTGCATTTTCATTTTCTTCTTCGAGACTGCTCAATTTGTAACTTAATTAAAATGATAAGTAAAATAACATTTAACATTTAATTTTCAATATATGTCTTAGTAAAAAGTGGCCAAAATTCATTTTGAAATGTCAATTTTGAAAATTAAAATGAAATAGCAGAAATGCTTTTTAATTTCAAAGTCAAGCTGCCTTTTTTGAGTCAGAAATAAAATTAAGATTAAATCATTTTCATTTTCTTATTCAGCACTGTTATATCTCATTGAACTACAGAGCAAACTGCATTTTCATTTTCATCCTGCCCCCCTGCGCTCAAAGTGTGACAATATTCAATCTCAAAAGCAAACCCAGAGTAATGCGCTTGTCAGACAGCAGAGGGCGGCAGCGCTCCTGTTTCATTGTGCTGAAACCCAGAGAGTCCTGACATCTTTGTGTGAATGAAGCCCCCCTTGTTGAAAACAAGCCCCAGAAAAACACAACCATCTTTGTTTTTGACAGTGATGGGATGTAACAAAGTACAAACACTTTATTACAGTACTTAAGTACATTTTTCATGTATCTCTACTTTAATGAAGTAGACTTAGGGTAATTTTATTTTAACTCCACTACATTTTCCATGAGGGTCATTCCACCGAATAATTGTACACTTATTGTACAGATTTGTTGCAGACTTTGCATCCTTTAACACTTTTTTGGAAGGAGTGTATTTGTGGGCTGGGCCAGAGTGGTTGATTTTACATGAGAGTAAAGCACAAACAGTGCTGTTGTCTAATATCCTATTCTCTGTATTAATTGTTTATTAATAGTTTAATTACATTTATGAATGCCCTCCGGTGGTGGAAAGAAAAAACACACGGATTTATAAAAGACGTATTGTATACTTGCTTCATTCAAAAAAGACTTGCTTACAAGTTAAGCTTACAAGCTAACCTATAGTTGCATGTGCACTGTGGGTGGGTGTCAAGCCTCCAGACAGACATAAAAACAGCAGATTTACTGAGGAGGTGAATTTATGTTGTTAGCAAAGAATAGAAGCGTTTATTGAATTATTGATATATTGGCGTTGTTGTTTGTTGCTATGGCAATCATACTGAAAGTAGCGTATATAAAAAGACAGCCAAAAAAAATGGTTTGAGTTATTTTTCAAAGGTTCAGTTATATTTTTATTCACTGATTTTTACTATACTGTATTATCTGTGCTTTTACTACTTTAAGTCTCTCTGGCTAAAATGTGGTCCTAAGATTTCCACAACTCTGTCTCACCTGAAAGTCTGAGTCCACAGCTGTCCCTGAATTGGTTGACTTGTGGCCTGCTGAATGACACAACAATAGAACCTTAAAATGTACTTTATCTCACAGATCTCATTGAGAATATTTTTTGCAACACTGTTTGCATTTTTATCTGTAAACCCGTGGCATCTTCCACTGAGGAAACAATCTGATTTGTATTTGTTGCCTAGTAGCAAGAAGAACAGCCTGCATTAAATGCTGCTACTGTCATGTTTTATTAGTCATTTTAATTTGCCCAATAAATGTACACATTGCTGATGTTTGGTGAAAAAGCTCCGGATGTCAGGTAGTTTTTTTGGTGGCATTTTTTTTACCAACCCTGAGTCCTTGAACTTTGCAAATTAAAGCAAAACACGACGTAGCTATGACCTTAAAACTGCTAGCTACCGGTTAAATTTGACAAACACCACTGCGTTGCTATTTTTTCCCCATCACATCTCAAGTGAATGATAAATCCAACCACAGTGCATACCTGTCAAGTTTTGGATTTAAAAAAAGGGGACATTTTCTGCCGGGTACTCCGAGCCATCCCACTAGTCCAACCAAAGTCCAGGACCCCTTACATTTTAAGGGGTCCTGGAGTAGGGTTCTGTGTCAAGGCTACGAAGTGTGAATATCTTACCTGTTGTACATAGCTCTTTGAATAGCTCCAGTTTGGAGAATAAAGTTTAATTATGACCTGATTGATGAGCTAATGACTAAGTGGCAGCAACTCCAGTCGTATAAATGTCAGAGCAGTGGTGTAGTCTACTTTTTTGTAGTGGGTATACTGTGCTTATAACCCAAAGTACATCTGTTAGTACAATGGAATTGTCAATTTAGTTTGATTTTTAAGCATATTGAACATTTTCAAATTTCTCTTATTCTCTGAATAAATCTACAACAAATCTTGTACAACAGTTGGCTTTGTATTAAATAGAATGTATAAAACAGTATCAAAGCAAAACATGTTCAAGTATTAAGTAGGAAGTTGTTGCGAATTCAAAAGGTTGAAGGAAGCTCTGAAAAGAATGTGCAAGTTTATGCAGGTTTATTGTACATAATAAGAATAAACCTTACAGCAACAACAGACCTCTCACCGAGCACAAGTCCACACACACATCTTCAAAGGCAGGGCCACGGTTATAAAACCCTGGATGTCGTCACCGCCTCCTGGAACCTGGAACCGCCTTGTTCTGCTTCGGGACCGCCCTGGAACCACCTACACTACCACGTGACCCTCCTTTCTGCCAACAAACTATCAGCTTCAATGTAAACATCAAATGTTGGGTCTGTTGAATTGTGCAGGTGTGTAACTGTTCCCTAGTGAAAACAAAGCCCGAGAGAAAAACGTTCTGCCTAGTGTCACATTTCACATTATAAGGCAGAATTAAGTGAATACAAATAATGGAACATAATGGATGTAATGTAATACTGATAGAAATATATTTCAAAGTACAGAAGTATTAATTAAACAAATGTAATAAACAAGCGCTGCATAAAGACAGATTGTTATGGAAGCGTTTAAATGTTGTTTAATGTATCAATGACATGTGCCTAATGACATGTCATGTATCATTGGGCAATTTTAATGGGTATACTAAAATTCATAAGCGTTGTTAGTGGGTATACTCTGTATACCCGCGTATTGCGTAGATTACACCACTGTGTCAGGTTTTCAAGAACACCAATTTATAAAGCTTTACATGATAATCATCTCACATTACACATTAATCTGAACGGGACTGCCCCTGGATGCACCAAAGGTGCTACAGCTAGTTGCTAGTTTGCTTTAAAATAAACAACCACATAATTCTACAATGAAAATAAGTCTATACAAACTGATGGTGGTGAGAAAGTAGGGCTGGACGATATGGCCAAAACTTTTATCACGATATATTTCTTAATTTTGGTCAAAAACTATAAAATTCCGATATCGATATAAACAATATAAAAGCCTCATAAAAAATGTACAAACTGTACAAATACATTTATGTTCACCTTTTATTTGTATTTAGCCTTCAAAGAAATTTGAAATCACCATCAAATAAACATAAAACTCTCAACTTTGTCAATATTAATAGTTTTAACATTAAACAACAACATAACCTAACCCATGCAGGTTTCTCTTTTGATACAGCTGGGGGTGTTGTTTCAGGGACACGTTGGCACGTTGGCTCAAACTTTATTGTGAAAAACAACAAACAGAAGTGCAGTGAGAATGTGTAGCCTGCTCTGAAATAAATTAAACAGTGAACTATGCAGACCTATTTTGAGTCCTTCCTATACTGTATTTGTGTAAAATTAAACAAAAAAACTAACGAGTCATTTCAGTTCATTCACTGAGTCCTTGCATTTAATTTGGAGGGGGAGACTTTTTTTTATTTCATTATAAACAACACCAACTTTTTTCTTCTTGTTGTGATGCAATGAATCATTTAAACCTTTAACTGAGTGAGTCTTAAAGAGCTCAACCTTTGGTGGAGCTAACGGTCTGAAATGCGAACCAAGATCAAAAACCAGGACAAGGTTTTGAGTTATGAGCTGAATTGAATAACATAGTGTTTAGTAATTATTAAAAAACTGTAACAAATCATAGGAATTATTTCATTACCAAGTAGATTTACTTTAATAGAAACATCAATGCCTGGTTTTATGGACATTTTTCTTTCTGATAAACAAAATAAATAACACAGGTGTTTGTTTCAGCGGAAGGAGGAAACGGTCTCCCCTGACTAAAACTCAGCACAATGCAAAAGGAGTGCTGCGCCCTCTGCTGTCTGACAAGCGCATTACGTGACTCTCTGGGTTTCAGCACAATGAAACAGGAGCGCTGCCGCCCTCTGCTGTCTGACAAGCGCATTACTCTGGGTTTGCTTTTGAGATTGAATATTGTCACACTTTGAGCGCAGGGGTGCAGGATGAAAATGAAAATGCAGTTTGCTCTGTAGTTCAATGAGATATAACAGTGCTGAATAAGAAAATGAAAATGATTTAATCTTAATTTTATTTCTGACTCAAAAAAGGCAGCTTGACTTTGAAATTAAAAAGCATTTCTGCTATTTCATTTTAATTTTCAAAATTGAGATTTCAAAATGAATTTTGGCCACTTTTTACTAAGACATATATTGAAAATTAAATGTTAAATGTTATTTTACTTATCATTTTAATTAAGTTACAAATTGAGCAGTCTCGAAGAAGAAAATGAAAATGCAGTTTGGTTTATTCATTTTAAATTTTATTTATGACTCAAAAAATGGCAGCTTGACTTTGAAATGAAAAAGCATTCCTGCTAAACCATTTTAGTTTTAATTTCGTCTCAATTACTCTGGGTTTGCTTTTGAGATTGAATATTGTCACACTTTGAGCGCAGGGGTGCAGGATGAAAATGAAAATGCAGTTTGCTCTGTAGTTCAATGAGATATAACAGTGCTGAATAAGAAAATGAAAATGATTTAATCTTAATTTTATTTCTGACTCAAAAAAGGCAGCTTGACTTTGAAATTAAAAAGCATTTCTGCTATTTCATTTTAATTTTCAAAATTGACATTTCAAAATGAATTTTGGCCACTTTTTACTTAGACATATATTGAAAATTAAATGTTAAATGTTATTTTACTTATCATTTTAATTAAGTTACAAATTGAGCAGTCTCGAAGAAGAAAATGAAAATGCAGTTTGGTTTATTCATTTTAAATTTTATTTATGACTCAAAAAAGGCAGCTTGACTTTGAAATGAAAAAGCATTCCTGCTAAACCATTTTAGTTTTAAATACGTCCCATAAACGCTTCCATACATCCTCTGCTTTCCGAACACCTGTAAAATGTTTCTGTTCTTTCTTGGAAATCTACAAGAAGATTCTAAGCCATAATAATATAATAATAATAATATATCATTTTTATTGCCTGCCCCCTTCTGTATCTGTGTTTGCATGTGCTTGTTTGTTTGTTAGCTAAATATGAACCAGATTACATATTTTAATGAAACTATCAGAAAGCAATCATTGGATATAAATCTACAACTAATTTGATTTTTAACCAATTTAAGATAGTTTCCAGAGCTAATTAACCTTAACAAACACTAAAGTTGCTATAAGTCCTTCAGTTTTACAGATATTGAGCTAAACTTTGGTGTGCTATTAGCCGAAAGTTATCCACAACACAGACCCCAAGAGCTTAACGATCTGATCCAGACTTTTTTGGTTATACAGTTCAGAAAGATCTGCAAGTAAGGATTCTGTAACAGATCCCAAGTCTCTAACCTGTTTAAAGCCATCAATTGCAACATGATCAGTGTCGCTTTAGTGTCACTTATTTTAAATCCAGCCTGTTGGATACTCTGTGTATTTATCTTTCTTCTTACACTTAGTATCTTCTTTGTCCCTTTGAAACCTTGACAAACTGATATTTGAAAAGAGGAAGTACACCAGGGTGTGGGCTGAAGAAATACAGGAAGTGTGTCTATTCTGAGTTTCTGCAAGCAACAAAATGCTCATCCTGCCCTGTGTACACTGCTGACATGCACAAAAAGGGTAAGAGTTGCAGACGAGTTGTATTCACTCTACAGGACAAACATTCTGATCATCTTTGTTTTCAGACAGCAATGAACTTGTTATTATGTCTGCAAACAATTTACGCTGGACATTTGGGTTTAAAGGTGTGAATACTCCATCCATGAGGCCACAGAGATGTAATAGAAATACATCAGCATAATGTTGGAGCAAGTCTTGCAGGGCATGTTTCAGTCAGCTCAGACTCGTGTAGACACTGCACATGACTGACATCTCACCCACTTGTTTGTGGACTTTGTTCTTGTTATAGCTTCCACTGAATATTTTGGTCCGAGTTCTGCTGCTTCATGGTTTTCAAGTGTAAGGTCAGAAATTGAACGCATATTTGGTCCATATATCTGTTTTTGTGAGTGCTCAGGGAGCAAAAACTAAGTGCTGTCCTCTTGTGCTTCTTATGGTTCGGAAGTGAAATACAATATTTTTTACACAATGAACAGATGACAAATAATCTGAGACACAGGCACAGCCACAAAAAGTGTAAAGCGGGACTGACACAGTATCTGAATCATCACCCAGTGCACTCATGAAGGATTTGTAAACTATCCCAAAGATTAAATCAGAATGACGCAGCTGCCAGACACATAATACACAATCTTATCCTTTACTGTCAATGCAACAATCCCACAAAATTTACATATTTTAGTGTTTTGCTCAGTTTTTTTGAAAGCACCTTGGTTTGGGATGACTGTTAATATATATTTTTTATTTTGTCCAAATACGCCTTTACCTTTTCCACCATATTAAAATTGATCTAACTCATGTTGAAATGTTTCCAAAGATCTAAGGTGATGTTTCTCTTTTTGTCTGGAGAAAACCACAGCTGATCATACTGTATACATAATGCAGGAACAGGGTCCCTTATCCATAAAATCCTTTCAACAAAAGCTGGGATACTTTGGAAAATTCAGAAGAAAAAAAAAAATCATTTACAAGTACAAAATAAAAATAAAAGCTTTAGAGAACTTTAAACTTTATTTATGATCTGCAATGTTTTTATGTCTTTTGTTTTGTACTTCATTGTGTGTGTTGCCTGTTGTTTGTTGTTTTGTTTGTTTGTTTGTACAGCACTTTGGTTTGGCCTTGTCGCTGTTTAAAGTGCTTTATAAATAAAATGGTATGGTAAACTTTATTCTGCTTAGTTTAAAACTTTAAATAATACTCTGCATTAAAACTCACAAACATTAAGGCAGATTTTACTTTGGCTCAGCTTAACTAGAGCTGGCTGTTCCTGGTTTGAATTCTGGTCTCTGATTATTCAGATGTTTAAATTTATTCAGTAAATGTTGTAGAGAGAACACTAGTCTTTGAGCTAACAACACTTATTTTATATTAAAAAAAAAAATCATAAAACAGAGCTCACAGAAAAAAGTCAGAGGCTCACTGGTGCAGCAGCTCAGTCCCGTCACGTGCTGAAAATGTTTCATGCACGCTAATAAACTAAAATTAAAACAAACTGTCTCTGGACTGCTGACCAATTTTAAATCTAGGAGTTTTGGCAATAAGACACTAAAGTTTCTAAAATGTTTAAAATGTGCTTTAAAATGAGAAAATGCAACTTGATAACTCTGTTCTAATGTTTCATACATGTTGTTGTCATCAAAATAAATCACAAACATTAACATTTATTTTTATTTCCAATGCAAACGTCCTTGTCTTTGCATTATTTTCACACCAATAAGGAATAATTCCCATTTTTGGAACATGTCGTACCGGAAGAAAATTATGAACCTCATGTTACACAAAGAAGACAGTGTTGTTTGCAACCCAAAGACAAGTTCAAACACTATCTGTACTATTCTTATCTTCACATACACATACACACACACACACACACACACACATGCAAAACAAACACATCCCGTGCCATGGTGAAGGTGCACTGGGTTCAGAGCTCCCTGTGAAAAGCTGTCTCAATAATAAACTGACAAGTTGTTGTAGTACAACTGTCAGGCAGGAAAAAGTAAATAAAACCTGGAGGCACTAAAAGCAAAGTGAACCAATGAGCACTGATAGATTTACTTTAAACTTTGTGCAAAGGAGAAAACATGCAGACACGTGGTGGACAGCAGGCAGGAAGAGGGAGTTGGTGTCTCAGTTCAGTTTGTTCAAAACATTTTAGCCCAACAGGAGAATCAAGTTACTGCTGATGACAGACAATTATCTTTATCCCCACTTCTTCCTTTTGCGGCCACGGGGGTCACTGGTGTCCATATCCAGCAGTCACTGTGCGAGAGGCCTGGAGAAAACCCACGCATGCAAGGAGAGAACATGCAAACTCCACAGGCCAGGATTTGATCCAGCGAGCTTCTCGCTGAGAGGCAACAGCTCCACTAACTGAGCCACTGGCCTGGTGATGAACACGTCAGATGAAACACGTGTGAACTGAGAGATAATGACATGTGACGTAATGCACGCTGGTCTTGTGTGAAAATGTTGCAGTTGTCACTTGAGATACATTACAGTAGTCCCTCAGTCACTTATCGCAGGGGTTTTGTTTCAGACACCCCCATGATTGGTGAAAATCCATGAAGTGTGTACATTATATTT
>JBBPBX010010490.1:39508-57786 GCA_038048925.1 Garcialebias charrua
TATTCATTCATTCATTCATTCATTCAACCTTTATTTATACAGGCTAGCCTCGTTGAGCCACGGGGACTCATTTACAAGAGGGACCTGTTTCACTCACACCCAGGGTCAATTTAGAGTTACCAATCAGCCTAACATGCATGTTTTTGGACTGTGGGAGGAAACTGGAGCACCCGGAGAAAACCCACGCATGCACGGAGAGAACATGCAAACTCCACCCAGAAAGGCCCTGTCACTAACTATCTCCTGACAGACTGATGTTAGACAAAGTAATCTCTGAAAAAAACTATAGTCCCCTTGCTTCTCTATCAGCATTTATAAAAACACAGAGTGACCCGTCCTTAACCAGCCAATAAAAACAGAGCTTCTCACTTCTCACGCTCCTAACCCACGCCCCCCCCCCCTGTCAGCCCGCAGCGGCCGCGGCACGTTCTCATTCAAAGAATTGCAAAGCGATGCAAAACTGTTTTGTATGTGACACAAATGTATTAAATTCCCCTTCTTCATCCCTTTTCTGGACTTTTTTTTTGTTTTTTTGCCAAAAGTCAAATAATCGCTTCCTCCTCGCTCCGCTCCGCTGATTGAATTGAATGAGGAAATGAAATTGTCACGAGCGAATTAAACTAGGGTTCAACGTAGCTGCCCGAGGCTCTGCAGATTTGCTGGTGTTCTGGCGTGCTGGACCAGTGCTCCATGGTTTTATTTTATTTTATTAGAACGTTTTATTAACATATAAACACAGAATATCGAAGCGGCTCCGAGAGGACATGCAGCGGAGGTGGAGCTGATCTCAAGTTCAGCAGACCATGGAGGAACAGAGCCATATGGCTCTGAGGGGGGAGGGAGCAGAATGCTTTTCCCTGTTGAAAATATTTCTAAGTGCTGCGCTCTACAGAAAATTACATATACAGGGGGTCCCCGACTTATGAGCGCTCTTACATACGAGGTTCCGGACTTACGAGCTGGCGAACGAGCAGTAAATTTGTAAAGAACATACAAAAAATACAGCACTTCTATGTGTTTTTAGATGAAAGTGTGTTAGCTAACCATTTGGAAACAAGTTTCTGAGCATGTTTATGAACTAGTATGAACATTTGTGATGAAAAACGAGTGTTCGTAGTAACGCTAGCATAAATTTTCCGACTTACGACCGAAAATCTGGACTTACGAGCAACATGGGTTTCGGGTTCCGACATACGAATTTTCGTCTTACGAGATACTCATAGTAACGGAACTCGCTCGTAAATCGGGGACCCCCTGTAGTACCTTTAAGGCTTTATAAACTCTTCACAAACTCTTGCAATGTTCTGAGCCCCGGGAATGGACTGGCCATCAGGAGCACCGGGACATTTCCCGGTGGCCTGGCCCGCTCAGTGATTGCCGAGGGGTCTTTCTTTGCCCTTCGCCAATCATGTGTCATGTCTTACGTTGAAAACCCACAAAAGAGTGAGTCCGCAAAAGTTGAACTGTCAAGTATTGATCGAGAGTCTACTGTATATGACAAAAATAATAAAAATAATAATAATAATAATAAATAAATAAATTAAAGCTGCACTATGTAACTTTGTAATGCAGTCTGTAACTTTTCTAACAATATATTTTTAACATATTTCTTCACTCTGTCACTATCTACTGACAGACTGATGTTAGACAAAGTAATCTCTGAAAAAAACTATAGTCCCCTTGCTTCTCTATCAGCATTTATAAAAACACTAAAAACACAGAGTGACCCGTCCTTAACCAGCCAATAAAAACAGAGTTTGTAACCAGCCAATAAAAACAGAGCTTGAATTTGAATCAGCCAATAAAAACAGAGCTTGAATTTGAATTTCAGCAGAGCCTCCCCCTCAGAGCCATATATGGCTCTGAGGGGGAGGGATCAGAATGCTTTGCCTGTTGAAAATTTTTCTAAGTTCTGCACTCTACAGAAAGTTACACATAGCACCTTTAAATTAAATTTCAAAATACCTTAATCAGAATTTTGGACACACATCACATATTTCAAAAGTGTATTTTTTATCATAAAAGTCTAATGATATTTATACATTACAGTGAACTGAGTGTATTCAACCAAAGCTCTGGCATTCTTTTAAGAAATGCCCAAGTTTTAATTTAAAATCATTTTATAATGAGAAAGAACAGAGTTTTAGCTAGTTCAGTCAATACTTGTAAGTGACGTTATGCACAATTTCATGCAGTACCGTATATCTTGCAACATTTGATAGTGCTCAGAGAATGTGTTGGGGATTACTCTCAGACACTACCACAGCAAGTCATTTCATTATTGATAAAAACTGACCCATAGATGTCCGTCCAATGATTATTTCCTGAGAGTTTCATTAGAATCTGTCCATATTTTGTGAGATATGTTGCTAAATCTGCAGACAATAAACACGCACATACTGAAAAATCAAAATCAAACAACTGGACTCCTAACTGAAGACATTTTGCTTACTATGGTGAGTTTTATCAATTCAAAACTGGAGAGCTTTAACTTATTCAACTACAAAGCAGAAGTCAGTTTGTTTTATTTTCACGTTAAATTTCTTACGTTCTGACTGAGGATCTCCAGCAGACAGGAGAGGACAACGATACCATGGTGAAACATGTTGACGAGAACATCACTCTGCATGATTATGTCAGTTTAGAGCACAAAATGTCCACAGACAGATCCAAAACTGTTTTCTGCTGCAGGACAGATGAGCTCAGGTACATTGTTCCTGTGGAAACTCCAGATAAACCAATAAGGTCCAACAATGCATGCAGCGCAGATGGGACAAGACATTCTATTTGGTGTGTGTACACCTGGTGTGTGTGTACAGGTGGGACTAATTAAAGCAGGTGCTCCAGTTGTGCTGCATCTTTATGGAAACGATGGTGCAGAAACAAATGAGCATTTTATTTTTCTCAAAGGTCAAAGAGCAGCAAGCTGGCATTTCACGAAACAAAATGAAGCGGACACTGGAGCTGGAATTAAAACTTGTGTTGCTCTCTTTGTTTAGTAGCCACACTATGTTTACGAAGAGATAAAACAATTCTATTTTCTGGATCTGCTTTTCAACCTGTTGCACTGTTAGTTATAACAGCAACATTCTGTGTTTCTCTGCTGGGCACAAATTAAATGAAGTGCAACATAAATGTTTATTATAGGACCTTTTACATTTAAAAATTATATAATAAACAATAAAAGCAAAATAAATGTATTGTTTATTGCTGACACCTCCCTGGCCCAATGTGAAAAAATAAAAAATAGCTCGATTAACACAGTGGTTTAATTTAGCCACGACTGCCCTCTGGTGTAAATCTGTGCAAGCTACATGTTTAAAAAATATGGAGTTACTCGTGGGTTCTAAATCAATCTGTATTTGACAAATGAGAAATCTATAAACCTATGAACCATAAAAAAATAAAAAATAAAAACACAAAAATTTGAGCTATAGCCTATTCAAGCTTAGTGCACTTTAAAACGTAGAATTAATCAACTTAAAAACTTGCCAATATTGTCATCACATAAATTTAATTCCGATTTAAGATCTAGTTTTATTTTGAATTAACTCACTGACAGGCAGACTGAGTTGTATAAACCCGTCGTAGAGCATTTATATAACAGGAACTATATTTCTCTGATGAACATATTTGTCATTTCAGAATTAAAAAAAATATTTCCCTCACAGTTCATTATACTGTTTTGAATACCAGCTTTATGAGACTGTAGGCTGGAAGAAATATCTTTTAGCATATGAAGTTACAGTGCCCAGTCTTGCCTATAGGCAATTGAATTAGATGCTTTAAAGCTAGTTGATCATACATCATATGATCCAGTCAGTTTCAATAGCAGTGTGTATTGACAAAATGTAATCTTGATGATGTCATTGCAGTTCAAAATTAAAATGAATAACATTGAAACAGTGGAAGATATATGTTCATAATGTCATACATGTGATTTGTTATTGTATGTTGTAAAAAAAAGTAATGTTAGCCTACAGCTTTGTAAAGATTGCAAATAAATGTGTTGAGCAATTGTTACTGGGTGGTCTTGACACAAGTTTTTACAGCTAAAAATGGTTTTTAAACATACAGTATGATCTCATCTCACACATGTCTCTGTGATACAATTTTGCTTACTACTGTACTCATGTAAAGTAACTATTTTTAGGATTTGGTAACTAAGAAATAAAAGATGTATACAGTAGTATTCTCAAAACAAGATTAATAATCTAACACTTTCTGCTCTTGCTTAACATATCAGTCTCAAAACAAGATCAAAAATCATTTTTGTCTGGATATAAGAATGTAAGACTAGGTTAGATGGACTATATTTGCAGTGCAAAGTTCATGCTCATTAATCCAGGTAAAATGAAAATCCAACAAAGTTAAGTCAGGTCATCTGGATGGTTTATTTTCTTGCTGAGGTGTTTTATCCATCATCCGAGGAACTTCTTCAGTCTGAGGATCCCACCAAACCAAACTGAATCCCACAAACAGCTCAACTCCAGAGTGGAGGAAAAAAAACAGTTTGTTGGTGATGAGATGACCTCCGGTGCCCTGGCAAAGTGGTTCACCAAACTTGATGCTCAAACTTGATTGACAATCCGTCTTCTGGGAGGTTTCTTTTTTTGTTGTTGAAACATTTCATCTTGCATCCAGAGGACTTCGTCAGTTGATGTCCTGATGAAGTCCTCTTGATGAAGGATGAAACGTTTGAACAAAGGACCTGACTTAACTTTGTTGGGTTTCCCTCATAGATATTATTTTTCTAATTTATAATCAAGAATATTTGTTTTAATAAACCCACCAGGGCCCCATGTAGATTATTTCTCATGATTGGCCTGGAAGCACTTGAAGAGGTGGCTGTGGAAAGGGATGTCTGGGTGTCCCTGCTCAAGCTGCTTCTCCCACCACCCAACTCTGGAACAGTCTGTAGATGATAGATGGAACGAACGGGTGGATGGATGAACTATTCATCCAGGAGCCAGACTAATCCCACCCACTGGGCAAATGTGGCCCCGGTGCTAGATGAATAGTCCTGCTACAGATTATGTAATGCACATACATTTATATTTACCAGACTGCAAGCTGCATATTTTCCAAGTATTTATGTTTTTTTTACCTGGGATTTGATTATTTTATATTAATTCCAAGTAACATGAATCCAGTTATGTTTTAAAGTCTTTTTTTAAATATATATAATCTAAATTACAAGCAAAATAAATGTATCATTTACAGCTGACACCTCCGTGGCCCAATGTGAAATGTAAAAATTTGTTCAGATTAACACACAGTGATTATATTTAGTTCACAAACATGTGAGGTTGGACAAATAAAACATAATAATGAAAAAAAAAATCTGCTCAAAGACTAATAGCAAAAGCAAATGTTATTTTTATAGTTGTGGTTTGTGCTGTAGTCAATTAAAATGTACAGTATTTAATTTATTCAGGGTTGAGTACAAAATATAAAATTACAGTATTTAAAAGTTAAAAAATGAAAATCACTTTCAGTAACAAGAGTTCGTTCCAGAAGTCAAAGAAACAGTCAGTTAGTAGATAATATTAAAGGATTGTTGGTCAATGTCGTTTATCTGAATGTTAAATGGGACTTATTGCATACCGTAATTTTACTGTTGTCTTGAAAACAAACAAACAAACAAACAAAGAAAAAAGAAAAAACAACAACAAAAAGGAAGTTCCAACCAATGTACTGTATTCTGCCGAAACCCGGGATCGAACCAGGGACCTATAGCTCGAACTCAGAGAAACAGTCAGTTAGTAGATAGATAGATAGATAGATAGATAGATAGATAGATAGATAAACTTTATTACAGACTCAGAGTCCAACCTAGATAAGAGACAACAACCATGATAAAATAAAATACAAAATACAAAATACAAATAAAAAATTACAAAAAATTATAAAATAAAATAAAATAAAAAGAACAATAGAAAAAGTACCTAACCGTTCAGGAGGCAATCATACCAATGTCTCCAAAGCACAGATGAATATTTCACTGCACTATATTTGACATTAGTCAACAGTAGAATAATTCTATTATTAGACTTATGTAAACGACAAATAAATTTATACATAAAATTTCTTAAAACAGCCATCAAAGTGTTGACGCGAGCAGATACAAACAGTTCACTGGCACTGGTCCATCTGGGCTTGTTTAAAAGAAGTCTTAGTGCGTCATTATAAGCCACCTTCAATCTATGAAGACTGGTTTTTTTTTAAATTGCACCACAAATGTGCCGTATAGTGATGAACAATATGATCTAAATAAGTTTAGATCATATTGTAATATAGATAATTAAAGGATTGCTTGTTGGTCAGTGTCATTTTTCTGAATGTTAAATGGGACTTATTGCATAATTTTACTGTTGTCTTTAAAACAAAACTACGGAAAAAAGAAGAAAAAAAGAAAATTCCACTTATTTTGCCGAAACCCGGGATCGAACCAGGGACCTTTAGATCTTCAGTCTAACGCTCTCCCAACTGAGCTATTTCGGCGAGTGCTGCAATGTTTCCCAACTGAGCTATTTCCGCGTAATGCTGCAATGCGGTGAAATTACCTTATTGATCCAAACACTGCTACATGGATATAACTTCTCTGAACTGGACTCATATCATGTGTCCATGCCAGCCACAAAAACGGTAGTTAGAAAAAAAGAAGCTGTAAATCTAAAGGTCAACGTTATCAACAGCGAAGTAGCAAAAGACAGTGTGTTTCTGTTTCAGCTAAAAATATGCGGAAGCTAATGTCCCTTTTTTTGTATCTTGAAGAGAGAACTTGATCTTGAATGTTGTGTCGTGAATCCGATTTTATGTTAAAAGGGCTTGCCATACTCCTATTTTCTGGCCTCCGCTTCCGAGCAGTGGATTTTTTTTTAAAAACTTTATTTATAACTTTACTTCAAATACAATAATCTAAAGTACAGTATACACACAAGAACAATGTACATATAGAAAAAAGAAGAAAAAACGAAGCAAACAAAAAAATAAAACAAAGAGCAGTGGAAAAGGGGTCCAAGCGATCCGAGCCGTGACGTCAGAAACACTGTCGGTCACTGATTGGTCGGGGCGAGGAGTCTGCTGAGTCTCCAAAACAACGATCCACCATTTTTTTTTCTTCCGCCCGCAATTACGGTACTTTTTCGTATTGTTTTAGCTAGGAAAAAAATACAAAATATGTCCAATATGTGGTCAAATGCAGAGGTGCAGGCGTTTTTGTGCTTTGTGGCTGACGAGAAGATCCAAAGCGAGCTGAATGGAATGGTTAGAAATGAAGAGGTATTTAGAGAAGTCTCGGAGCTGATGACTGTTCATGGCTACCAGAGAACACCAAAGCAGTGCCGGGAGAAGCTGAAGAAACTTCGGAGCGACTACCGTAGAATTAAATACCCCGATTGCAGGCACGGGTCACACCGTCGTGATTGGAGGTGGTTTGATCAGATGGCTGCTATCTATGGTAATCGCCTAGCTGAAAATGGGAGGAAAAGTAGCTTGGACACAGGCACTGCTCATGTTGAAGCAATTATTGAAACTGGTGAGTGTTTTCTAACTTTAAACGTATTTTAAGTTACTGATCCCATCGGTTCTGAACATATTTTTAACTAAAAAAGGAGGCTGACATCGATGCAATGATGCTATGCTAATTAGCTCATATGCTAACTGTACTCCGTTCTAACTGTATTTTATCCGGAACATATTTCAGCATGTGACGCTACAAATTCCACACTGGTCCCCCCAAACCTCCCTGCTTCGCAGAATGACCCTTCGCCGTCAGCTGAATCAACCACACCACCGGACAGCTGTCCATTGCTGCAAAGCACCTCACAGAGCAGAACAGATTGTCAGCCTTCAGTACCGGTACATGGTAAGAACAGATGCAACAATCGCGTTCCACATCACTTTATTTGTGACGTTAAGGACATGCTTTTATTTTATTTATAAAATAAAAAATGAATAAATGATTAATTAATACTGAATCATACAGTTTCTACAGTTGTCATACGCACCACATGTGGTGGTATGAAATACACATGGCCCCAGTTACATACAACAATTAAATGTAAACGTTAACCAGTAATAGGATCTATGATATGAACTAAGAAATATATTAACTACAAAGCATCAAATAATAATACAGGTAGTCCTCGACTTACGAGCGAGTTCCGTTTCTATGTATCATTCGTAACTCGAAAATTCGTAAGTTGGAACCCACACCAGCCGCCACTGACTACACATACATGTAAGTTACCAAGCACTTCGCCTATCCTAACACAGCTACATAATTATCAAAAAACACATACATGTACTGTACAGTACATTTATTTAGAGACATACTGTACATTAATAAAATGAAAAAATACAATTTCTTACTTTGAGCTGATCTTCACCGCCAGTCAGTCCGTGTCTCCGGTGGGGGTAGCGGGGGGTAGCGTCAGCATTTTAGCACCCGTTAGCTCGGTGTGTCCCTCCAAAAGGCTGCACCGCTGTTTATCCATGTTTTAACATGTCACCTCGGTGTTCATCAAACATCTAGGCTGCCAGGCAGACATGGATGGAGCTCCCAGCTGCAGCAGGCTGTCCGCCGCAGCGCGAGTCGGGTCCGCTTTAGCATTAGCCCCCGTTAGCGCAAGGTGTCGTCCCTCCAAAAGTCATTTTAGCCCCCGTTAGCTTGGGGTCCGTCCCTCCAAAAGGCTGCACCGCTGTTTATCCACGTTTTAACATGTCACCTCGATGTTCATCAAACATCTAGGCTGCCAGGCAGACACGGATGGAGCTCCGGCCGCCCGCAGCAGGCTGTCGGCAGCCATTTCAGAACAAGCGCGAGCTAACAGAAGCTAAAAACAACGCGACCGGAAGCCACCGCAACAAACCGGAAGTGATGTAATTTGGGTAAAAATAATAAAAATAATCATTTTTAATAATAATACTTTATTTATAAAGCCATTTAAAACAACCACAGCTGCAACAAAGTGCTGTACACATGAAATTAAGAACATTTAAACACACACACACACACAAAAAAAAAAATATATATATATATACCGGTGTATGTATATATATATTTTATTTTTTTTTCAAATTTTTTATTGATTATAATAACTTCGTAAAGTCGGAACTTCGTAGGTCGATTTCGTCGTAAGTCGGGGACACCCTGTAATACGCTAAGCACTAAATAATAGCATCAAATAAAAAACAATACGTCGAACAGCAGCACGAACTTGAGTTTGTGCAGCCTTATAAATATGTAACCAGAATAATCACTATGAAAAATCACTGTGAAAAATCACATCATTTTCCTGCTGATCTGTTCAATGTTGCTGTGTTCATTCGTGCCCAATTGCTCACACAGACACGTTTGCGCTGCTGTTTGGCGTATTGCATTTATGAATTTTTTATGCTACTTGTGCTTTGAGTATTTTTAGCAGATGTTTATCTTGGTTCGTCTCTTAGATCTTATAATATCTTATTTTATTATACATTTTATTGTTTGATGTGAGTGGTAGTCTGTGTACATAACTTCTTCGGTGTAGTGGCAGAGAATCGGACTTGTTATCCGAAGGATCCAGGTTCAAACCCCGGCCACGGCACACCTTGGGGTGTCTGTAGCCGTTTTCGCATTGGCCAGCCCTCAATGCCCCGGGGCTCCCCTGGGTGGCTCTGGGCCACCCGCGTTCATTACGCATTTGCCGCAGAGCCGCCTTGAAGTGGGTGGGCAGTTCTCTGGAAGTGGGTGGGGTGCTCTCTTCACGTGGGTGGAGTGTTCGTGTTTTAAGAGAGGAGACTCGGCAAAAAAAAAATTGTTAGCTGGATATATATATATTAGTGTTTCTGAGTTAAATTTTTGTTAATAACTGATCACAAATCAGCTTATGTTACAACGTAAATAACACGAAGCGCACACCCATTTCCGCCTTTCAGCGCGACCTGAATGTCATTAAACAATAACTAATATTGTCTAACTGTTGCGCGCAGCCAGGGTTTTAAAATATAACGAATAATCTCTAACTTTTACGTGCAGCTAAAATGTTAAGAGGAGTGATTCCTATATGGGTAAGGTGGACACCTGAAAATCCAGTCCGCTGTTTAGCTCAACGCGTTAGAGCACTGCTGTTTTGACCGGGAGAAGCGGGTTCGCTTCCCGCCTGGGACAAAGTTATTTTACCTTTTTTTTTTTTTATTGGAGTAAATAAAAAGGAGTTTGTTAACCAAACAGACTCCTTTTTATTTAAAAGAAAATGTGAATTAAAAAGAAAAAAGTAAAATAACTTTGTCCCAGGCGGGAAGCGAACCCGCTTCTCCCGGTCAAAACAGCAGTGCTCTAACGCGTTGAGCTAAACAGCGGACTGGATTTTCAGGTGTCCACCTTACCCATATAGGAATCACTCCTCTTAACATTTTAGCTGCACGTAAAAGTTAGAGATTATTCGTTATATTTTAAAACCCTGGCTGCGCGCAACAGTTAGACAATATTAGTTATTGTTTTAACAATTGTTTAATGACATTCAAGTCGCGCTGAAAGGCGGAAATGGGTCCGCGCTTCGTTGTTATTTACGTTGTAACATAAGCTGATTTGTGATCAGTTATTATCAAAAATTTAACTCAGAAAAACTAATTCAGCTAACAATTGTTTTAGGGGTTTCTCGTTTCTGTAGTTAAATTTGAATGAAATTCAACCCTCGCGCTGAGGTTGTTTGAATGAGTCCCGCCCCTGCTGCAAACAACGAATCAAATGTGAGCAGTACATGACGTGAAACTGGGTCCGTACGGGGCTCGGCCCGATAGAACCACGATGAAGATGGTTCCAGAACAAGGGTGGATCCCGGGCGGAAAAGGTAAATGCGAATACGCCGAACCCGGGTTAGAAGCTGGGAGAGCCGGGGAGGGCTGGCCAATGCGTAAACGGCTTATGAGTGCACATCTATTTCCCCAGCTCCCCGAGCGCGACAACGCTGCTCACTGCACCACCTGGTGGTGGTTGGGTTAAATGCAGAAGACCAATTTCGTCTGTCAAGTATGGGAACATACACAGATGACAAATGTGACAAATTATTATATTATTATTATTTATACACATGCAACAGGTGTGGTGCGAATGACAGTAAAGAATATATGTATCTGTATAACATCTTCTGATTTATATTTCCATTATTGTTTTATTACTTACTATTTTCAGTTTTGTTAAATCAATTTATTTGTCAATTTCTTGTTTTATCAGTTAATTATTAAAATTAGACACTTTAGTTTGTTTTTATGTTACTCAAGCAGATGCAATTTAGTTAGTACAACAGGTTTCTACCCGTTCGTTTTAACAGCACACGCAAAACGTTTGTATTACTGTATTTTCCACAGTACACGTTGCACTACCCTATACAGTAGTCACATCAGTCCATATTGTTCTAATACATGTACAGTGCTAATTAGCACATATGCTAACTGTACTCCGTTCTTACTGTATTTTATCCGGAACATATTTCAGCATGTGACACTACAAATTCCACACTGGACCCTCCAAACCTCCCTGCTTCGCAGTATGACCCTTCGCCGTCAGCTGAATCAACCACACCACCGGACAGCTGTCCATTGCTGCAAAGCACCTCACAGAGCAGAACAGATCGTCAGCGAACAGATCGTCAGCCTTCAGTACCGATACATGGTAAGAACAGATGCAACAATCACGTTCCACATCACTTTATTCGTGACATTAAGGACATGCTTTTATTTTATTTATAAAATAAAAAATGAATAAATGATTAATTAAAACTGAATCATACAGTTTTTCTAGATTTGTCATATGCACCACATGTGGTGGTATAATAATAATAATAATAATCATTTTATTTAAAAGCGCCTTTCAAGACACCCAAGGACACTTAACAAACAAATACAGTTCAAACATTATCAGTAACAAATTGAAATATAAAATACATAAAGAATATAAAATACAAAATAATAAAAATACATTTAGTAAAGTTAATGATAAGCTAGTCTAAAGAGATGTGTTTTCAGGGCAGTCTTGAACAGAGAAAGGGAGGTGGTGTTTCGAAGGTCTGGCGGTAGAGCGTTCCAGAGGTGAGGGGCAGAGCAGGTGAAGGCCCTGCTCCCCATGGTGGAGAGGTGGGCAGAGGGTACATGGAGATGTAGCGAAGAGGAGGATCTGAGAGAGCGTGATGGGATGGAGATTTGTAGGAGGTCAGATAGATAAGGAGGGGCAAGGTTGTGGATAGATTTGAACGTGAGGAGTAGAATTTTGAAGATGATGCGTGATTTAACCGGGAGCCAGTGGAGCTGCTGCAGGACAGGAGTGATGTGGTTATAGTAGGAGGTTTGAGTGATGACACGGGCAGCTGAGTTCTGGACCATCTGTAACTTGTGGAGAGATTTGTTGGGGAGGCCATAGAGAAGGGAGTTGCAGTAGTCAATACGGGAAGTCACAAGACTGTGCACAAGGATGGCTGTGGAGCAGGGTGTGAGAGAAGGACGGAGATGGTTAATATTACGGAGGTGGAAATAGGCAGACCGAGTAACATTGTTGATGTGTGAGGTGAATGAGAGAGTGGTGTCGAGGATGACACCGAGACTCTTGACCTGAGGGGAGGGGGATAGCAGAGAGTTGTTAAGGGGGACGAGAAAATGTTCTGAGATTTTGAAATAGTGTTTTTGGTACCAACAAGAATGATTTCTGTTTTGTTGCTGTTTAGTTGAAGGAAATTGTTAGAAAACCAGTGATTTAGCTCATTGAGACAGTCGGTGAGGATGGAGGGTGGGTGGGTGGAGTTTGGTTTTGATGACAAGTAGAGCTGTGTGTCATCAGCATAACAGTGGAAATGGACGCCGTATTTGCGGAAGATGTGACCTAGAGGAAGGAGGTAAATGATGAAGAGGAGGGGTCCGAGGACAGAGCCTTGGGGGACACCCGTGGAGACAGGGGAAGACTGGGAACGGAAGGATTTAAGCTGAATGAATTGAGTGCGATCAGAGAGATAGGAGTTGAACCAGTCTAACGGGGTACCTGAGATGCCAATGGAGGTTAGTCTGTTGAGGAGGATAGAATGACAGATGGTGTCGAAGGCAGAACTTAGATCAAGAAGAATGAGGATGGACAGAAGACCAGAGTCAGCAGCAAGAAGAAGGTCGTTAGTAATTTTTATTAGAGCTGTTTCGGTGCTATGGTGGGGGCGAAAACCAGATTGAAACTCTTCATAAATGTTATTGTTGGACAGGTGAGAGTGAAGTTGACTAGCAACAGCTTTTTCAAGAATCTTGGAGATGAAGGGCAGATTGGAGATCGGACGAAGATTATTGAAGTTGGTGAAGTCAAGACCTGGTTTCTTGATGATGGGGGTGATGGCAGCAGATTTGAAGGCTGTGGGAACAATGCCAGAGGTTAGGGAGGAGTGGATGATGTTAGTGATGATAGGGAATAGAGACGGGAGACAGGATTTAACAAGAACTGTGGGAAATGGATCAATTTGACAGGATGAGGACCTAGACTTGCTGATAATGTCAGCAATGTCATCAGCAGAGGGGAGGGAGAAGACAGAGAAGGGGAGGGAGGGATGGGGAAGTTCAACATGGAGCAGAAAAAATATACACCGGGTGGTTTTGAAGCTATTTATAACGTAAACAGAAGTACACAGATAAAAAAACGAATGCTATCACGAGACGAGTCCGTTTCTGACACGAATAAAAAATCAAATTTTATGTCAAATGTTTTATCGAGACCATAGTAACGTACATTAAAGCTCCTATAATTACACTCTGTAAGCAGAAAAAATATACACAGAGTGGTTTTGAAGCTATTTATAACATAAACAGAAGTACACAGATAAAAAACGAATGCTAACACGAGACGAGTCCGCTTCTGACACGAATAAAAAAATCAAATTTTATGTCAAATGTTTTATCGAGACCATAGTAACGTACATTAAAGCTCCTATAATTACACTCTGTAAGCAGAAAAAATATACACCGAGTGGTTTTGAAGCTATTTATAACGTAAACAGAAGTACACAGATAAAAAACGAATGCTAACACGAGACGAGTCCGCTTCTGACACAAATAAAAAATCGAATTTTATGTCAAACGTTTTATCGAGACCATAGTAACGTACATTAAAGCCTTATAATTACACTCTGTAAGCAGAAAAAATATACACCGATTGGTTTCGAAGCTATTTATAACATACCGTAAACAGATATACATCCACAAGCTAACAAGCTATGCTAATAAAAGATCTTTTTTTTAATCTCAAACATCTAATAAAGCTACTCACTTGTAAACATCCACACTGTGATTCCATTCCATTCTGTAAGTCCACTGAGTGGTTCTTGACTTATCTTGCTAACAAACAGCAAACAAACAGCTAACAAAGCTACATCCAGACCTGGAGGCCGACAGTCAGTCCGAGCAGAGGAGCTTTTTTTGGACACATGAGCTGGAAACGGTCTTCTTCTTCTTCTTCTTGGGTCAGTGTACTCCTCTGGAAGTGGTACTGCATTGCGCCCCTAGCGGCCGAAAGTGGTACTGCACCATTTTCTGCCAAACTGAAAAGGCTCATAACTGAGTCAAAAATTGGTCTAAAAATATGGAAAAAATCCATAAATAGGTCGCACCGGATTATAGGTCGCAGGCCTTGAAAAAAAACATAAAAAGGTGCGACCTATAATCTGAAAAATACGGTAATAGATATATGATATGAACTAAGAAATATATTAACTACAAAGCATCAAATAATAATAATACGCTAAGCATTAAATAATAGCATCAAACAAAAAACAAGACGTCGAACAGCAGCACGAACCTTGAGTTTGTGCAGCCTTACGAATATGTAACTAGAATAATCACTATGAAAAATCACATCATTTTCCTGCTGATCTGTTCAATTTTGCTGTGTTCATTCGTGCCCAACTGCTCACACAGTTTGTGCTACTGTTCGGCGTATTGCATTTATGATTTTTTTATGCTACTTGTGCTTTGAGTATTTTTAGCAGATGTTTATCTTGGTTCATATCTTAGCTCTTAAAATATCTTATTTTCTTATACATTTTATTGTTTGATGTGAGTGGTAGCCTGTGTACATAACTTCTTTATACCACATGCAACAGGTGTGGTGCGAATGACAGTAAAGAATATATGTATCTGTATAACATCTTCTGATTTATATTTCCATTATTGTTTTATTACTTACTATTTTCAGTTTTGTTAAATCAATTTATTTGTCAATTTCTTGTTTTATCAGTTAATTATTAAAATTAGACTCTTTAGTTTGTTTTTATGTTACTCAAGCAGATGTAATTGAAATTTAAATTGAAATTTTTATTTAAATTTATTAAATAAGATTTACCTGACTACTGTAAATAAAGGTTGAATGAATTTAGTTAGTACAACAGGTTTCTACCCGTTCGCTTTAACAGCACACGCAAAACGTTTGTATTACTGTATTTTCCACAGTACTGTACACGTTGCACTACCCTATACAGTAGTCACATCAGTCCATATTGTTCTAATACATGTACAGTGGATTATGCAATTACTAAAATTAAAGCTTATGTAAGAAAAACTGACTTATGTATTGATTCACAAGATTGAACTTCAGAAAAACAACGAACTGTCTTCAGTAGCAACACCTTTGTTTTATGCATTTATTCAAAAACAGTATACTGGTTTAACCTCATGCCATGTCTTCATTTTTAGGCAAGAGAACGAGAAAAGATCCTGGTAAAGACCAAAGTCACATCTCATTAATAATCGACCAACAGGAGCTGGACCGGGCACAGCGTGAACAACACATGCAGCGTCTTCTGGCTGAATTCCGTGAGGCAAGGGAACAGGAGGCAGCGGCCAGGGAACAGGATGCAGCGGCCAGGGAAAAGGAGGCAGCGGTGTTAGAACAGGCAATGCAGCAGGAGGAAGCCTTCCGAAGGGAGGAGATTACCCAAAATGCTGCCTTCAATCAAGCTTTACTTGGAGTGCTGGGTGAACTTGCACATACATTAACGTACAGACATGTGTGAGTTCTTTTTGGATAGATAGACATAGTGATAGAAAGATATTAAATTGATAGATATAGACAGTCAGTAGTATCAAGTATTTTTGTTACATTTTTTACTTTCCTATTAAATTTGTTTTTTCTTTAAGTGGTGTCCTTGATTATTAAATTATCTAAACATATTTTACAATGTTAGGTGCAAGACTTTTATTTGTTTTCGTAATTTGTACTGTAAGTGAAGAAAATTTTTCATTTGCATTCGGCCGTTAATGAACCCTAAGAAAAGATTAACATCTGCTCGAATGTTTTACATTTTTGGGTTCTATGATCAAGTCAGACAACAGTAAAAAATTCAGGTGAAAGCCCTGGTGCACCTTTTATTTGAACTTGCAGAGATTTTAACAGCACATCTGAAGCAAATAGGCAGGTGCTCAACTGAACTGTAAACCCGTGTTGTGTTGGTCTCCATCCATCCATCTTCCGCTTATCCTGAAGTCGGGTCGTGGGGGCAGCTGCGTAACCAGGGAGGCACAGACATCAACATCAACCCGATGAGGCGGCTCTTGGAGGACCACAAGGAGTTCCCAGATCAACTAACACTTAATAATTAATATTTAGTTTTTACGTTTAAAGAAACAAGCCTTTTATGTTTAAGGGCCCATTTAAACCAAATTATCCATTTGCATTTGAATTTTTGAAAACATAAAATGGAAAACATGCAAAGCAAGCTGAAAAGGCAATAAAGTAAGATTATGACTTAGGTTTAAAAGTTAATGCTCAGGAGGTATTCCATTTGAGCATTTCTGACATCTTTTCCTTCAACTTCCTGTTGCACAGCTGCCTGGGGAGGCTGTGCTGCTGCTTCTGCACGCGGTTCATCGAGTGAAGTATCATATGACTGCATGACTTTCGCACAGGTTATGTGGTGCACAGCAGGTCAGCAACATGGACTTCACAAGTTGTACATCACAGTCATTTTGTTTAAGAAGGCAACGCCATCTTCCCTTCAGCCTACTAAAAGCGTTTTCTACAACAACACGTGTACTACTACATTTTTGGTTGAAAAAATGCTGTTCTGCTGTTAGCCTTCCCATGTCACAAAATGGTTTTAAGAGCCAGTTATGGATAAGCTGCATCACCCAGGATGTAGTAGCCAGTATTTGCTGTGCCGATATAACTGATATGAGCTGGGAACAGGTTTCCCCGGCTGGCTAGCTCCCACAGCGTGGACAGTCTGAGAACCCTGGCATCGTGCAGTAGGGCTGGGCCATATCATAGTTCCCGGTAATACCGGTAAAAAAAAGCTTGCCCGGGCAAAAAAGTTATATCATGATATGCTTATTTCATGACGTACGTCAGGGCACCCGCCCCTTTAACAACCGAGCGCTTCAAACGACCAAACTGAACTGCGCACTCCCCCTCTACCAGTCTGCATGCATACTAACTAGCTAAAATGCTAAAAACAAACAACGCGTGTCTCAGCTTCTCTCCCCCCTGCTCTAAACTGCAGGTCCAGACAGCTCAAATGTCTCCCACTCCCCCCACCCCACTCTGAGCAGCCGGTGCTGCGTCTCCCTCGCTCTAAACTGTCGGTACAAACACGCGCAGCAAAGCTCCACAGTCAGTCCACGGACCGAGGCAGGTGATCAGAGACAGATCAGTCAGATAAATGAATCATTCCTGCATGAATAGATGAAGCTTCCACCTTATTTCTTAAGGCTGGCCGCTCATATCATTTCAGTCCCTGTGACCCACATCTTTAATCTGTCCATAAGCCAAAACTCCATTCCGTATGCTTGGAAAACAGCCTTTGTTCTTCCTTTGCTGAAGGGTGGTGACCCCACATCATTGAACAACAGTGGCAGCTCCTCATTTGTCCACCAGGGGGGCTATTTTCTCAAAAATGAAAAAATAAAATAACGTTTCACGTTTTTATGGTGTTTAGTTATCAAATGCAGATTAAAACAAGGTCAACAGTACAATGAAATGCTCAGAATGAGAAAAACCAATTTTACTCACTAAAACAACAAAGAACAAACAAAAAAATACTAAAGCATGCAATAAAAAGTACAAAAATAAAGTACCTACAAATGAAAAAGTAATTATGATATTTACAAGGTCCTACAGACATAGTAAACAACAACATGGTAGAATTTCAACAGTGCAACAGGATGTATACCATACCATACCATTTTATTTATAAAGCACTTTAAACAGGAACAAGTCCACACCAAAGTGCTGGACAAACAAACACGCAACAGGCAACACAGACAAAAATGTATTT